>PVKP010002534.1:112422-122509 GCA_004027715.1 Plecturocebus donacophilus | reverse complement strand
TTTTTTTCTTCTATTGGTCTAATAAGTAAGCATATTGATTAGTCTCATTTTAAGTCCAGACCTTCCTGACTGGAATATGCCTGGGTTTCATAGGTGAATCTATTTAGGAATTTCTTTCAGATTGTTTTTGTCTGCCTTCTAGAACATGAGTATAAAATATTTCTGATTTTATGTGGGGACTAAAATTCATTATATGAATAACAGTAAAAAAATTTGGGGTTGGGAAACATTTTGCTGGCAACAGGTTTAATAGAAGTGTTATATTAGTCATGCTTGGTTGCCTATACATATAGCTAGATGCATTTAAATATCGATGTTCTGCAAATTTAAGATTTTGAAATCCTTCTGAAAAATCATTACCAAAACTAGGATAAGTGATATCAGCAGTATACAGTGAATGCATAAGAATAAATATGAATAAAATAGTAGAGTTGCCTGGTAGTCAAGCATCTGGATCTCTGTTATTTGTGGAACATAATACTTGTGCCTTTAAACAACTGGAATTTTAAGATTTAAATTGGAATGAGGTTACTGGTTTTAAAGCTTTGATATTTCCAGGCTATTGTGAAAACTCCTGAACCTTTGAATGGCACAATGCAAAGAACAATTGCCCAGAGACTTTTACTTAGCAATGTAAACCCCACATAATTTACTGCATGGAGGGTGGGAGGGAATTAACATTTGCTGAATAATTATAGCCAATATTGTTGACTGATTAGTCACTAAATACAAGAACCATAATTATCACTACACACATATTTTCTCCTCTAATTTAATCTCTGTAAGAACATAATGAGATATTTATTTAAACCCGTTACAGATGAAGAAGTGAGGCTGAAGACTATCACCAGTCCCTAAGATACAGTAGGGATACAATGAATATTTGTGAAAGGAGGAAAGGTTGAAAAGAAGAAAATAAATAGAGAAAAGAGATAAAATAAAAGAGAAAGGAAAGAAAGGAAAGAAGATAGGAAGAGAGGAAGCAAGGAAGGTTTATTGTTATGGATTCTCAATATAATACTACTAGAAATTAAAGTTACAAGATTTAGAGTTAGGCAACTTCCCAAATTCTTGTTCTTTTCGCTCTAACACATTCATTTCTTTGGTATTGTTTATATGTTTAAACATCCTACCAATCTTTATCCTTCTTATATTCTGAGAAAGATATACTCTTTTTTTTCAGGTATCAGATGAATACTAAGAGCAGAGAATGAATGTTGGCATCTTTGTTTGCCTATGTATATTTTTTATTCCCCAATTCTGCAGCTTTTTTATATATTAAAAAAATGTAACATGGAAATAGAAGGAAAGTTGCAGAAGAAACTAAGTAGTATAAATGACAGAACTAACACAAAGGACAGTAAATAGAATTAATCCGTTACTAGCTTTACATGAGATAATACAATGTAACATCTCAGTAGATGATGATAAATTAAGGAATTATATTTTAATCCTTAGAGCAACTATTTTAAAAGAAAATGCAAAGCAGTATATTTGAAAAAACAATAGAGAAATAAAAATAAAATAATATGAAAACATTCAGTTAATGAAGAAGAAGACACAAATAGAAGGCCAAATTTAAAACCATATAGGGCCAGTTAAAAAACTAAGAATCATACTGGTATTTTAAATTATACTATGTACATTACACTACTGTAAATGCATTTAGCCACCCAAATTTAAAAGAACTATTTCAGCCTGGGTGACAGAGTAAGACCTGTCTAAAAAAAAAAATTAACATTATATTTTCTGTGAGATAAATTTTAGACATAAATACAATTTCTGTTTAAAGTAAAAATAAGCAAAGAGATATAATAATATAAGTAAATAAGAATAAAAAATGTTGATGCCTATATAAACATTATAAAATCAAACTAACAGAACTAAAGTGAGAAAAAAGAAATCCAATATAGAGAATTTATCATTCCTCTTCTAGAGGAAGAAAACAGATTACCAATATCAGGAATGAAGAAAGAGATATTACTGCAGTTTCTATTATCTTAAAGCAAGAATGGTATAAGCAATTTTATGTCAATGAATTGAGCCACTAAAATTATATAAACAAGTTATTTTTAAAAACAACTTGAAAAGCTATAATAGTTGGCATAGGCTTATGTATACAAAACACACACGCGAGCGCGCGCGCGCGCGCACACACACACACACACACACACACACACACACACACACACACACACACACACTATCAAAAACCTTCCTGAAAAGAAAACGCTAACCTTAACTGGTTTTACTAGTGAATTTTAACCTTAAAAAATATACCAGCTAGACATAATATTCTTTCATGTTTATTCTTTGAGAATATACAGATAAAGGAGAGGAAAAAAAAGAATTTGACAAAATGCAATACTCAAGATTAAAAAAAAATGAAAGGGCAAAAGACATTTTAAGAAACTTAGGAAGAAAGAAAGAAGTTTGAGGTTCAATAAAGGGAACTAAACAAGTACAACTAAAAGAAGTAACTACTTGGAACACACCCCACTAAATATCTGGAATAAAGTTAGGATGTTTGCACTCAGTGATTCCGTTCAGCATTGAACTGGGGCATTCTATGTAGTGCAATTGGTCAAGAAAAATAAATTAAAGGCTTAAAGTTTATTTAAGAAGAAATAAAAATTTTGCTATTTACAAATGACAGGATTGATTATACAATAAATACTAAGGAATATATAATACAACTACTTGAGTCAATACATGAATTTAGCATATTACAGAACAAAATAAATTTTATTTCTAATTTCTAGCAGCAAATTAATAAAAAGTAAAATTAATTTTATTCATGATAGCTTCAAAAACAATCTAAAATTAATGAGATGTTCAAGATTTGTACACTGTGTAAATCATCAAAATAAAATGAAGAAATAAATTAATGGAGAGATACTATATTTTTGGATCAGAATATTCAATATTAAGATATTAATTTTCCCAAATCAATCTATAGATTCAAGATAATCTCAATTATAATAATAGCAGGATTGTATAACAAAAATGAACAGAATGATTTAAATATTTGTGTGAAAGTACAAAAAATTTAGAGTAGATTAAAAAAAACCTGGAACAAATTAATAAAAGTGGAGTACTTATAATGTATGACTTTGCTTCATAATTAGAGAAGCAATAATAAAGAAAATGTGATATTGGCATAAAGAGACTAAAATTGATGAATTAAACAAAACCATGATTCTGAAATACACCAACATATATGTGGATATTTGATTATTAGCAAAGGCACTTGGTCCACTGAGTTATGAAAGAAAATTACTTTTAATAAACAGTGCTGGAACATCTGGATAGTCATATATGAAAAAGAAAAGGAAAGAAAACCTTGACCCTACCACATACCACACAAAAAATTAATTTAAAATGGACCATAGATTTAAATATAAGAGCCAAAACAATAATAAGTCTAAAGAAAAACATAGGAGAGGTTTTATTCTCTAATTTCTCTGTAATTGACTATATGTCAGATCTTGATTGATTTAGTGTTCTAGAAGGTTGGTAATTTTGTGCTGGTAGGTCACTATAGACCTGGGGAAGTACTACATTCTTTCTTTATTCTCACTCTGAGAAGTGCAGTTTTTCTACCCTGGTTTAGACTTTTTCTGTTCTATTAAAGAATGTTGGTGTCTCAAGACAGGAAGACCCTTAGTTTCTTATCCTATAGGGTAAAAATCTTTAATTATAGCATTCTGAAGTTTCAAACTATATTAAAAAGTATAAACATGATAGAATGTCATATACTATAAAATAATACAGAATTAAAGTAAAATTTCCTGCACTCTGGGAAAACCTATTTTGTCTAAAAATATAAATGAATAGGTTATACTTGAAATTCTGCCTGTTTTTCTTAAACCTATTTTTAATTCAAATATTTTTAAAAATTAAAGGTTCTGGTTTGTGTAAAATTAAAAGATCAAAACCTTTGAATCACAAAACATTTTTATCTTGAAAATTTGGTAAACATAATTTCAGATGACTGTATATTATATGTAGACATAGATATAAAAATATATATAATTGCATATGCATGTATATATGAATGAATGGATGGACAGAAAAGTATGTTTGTATCTAAACATATGACATTTAATTTAAATTGAATTGGAAAAGATTAATTAAACTTCAGATATAGACTTTTCTACTATAAGTGATATATATTCATTAAATATCTTAAGACTTAAATATGTACACAGACCTATATGAAAAATCAATTAGAGGATTTTTGTTATTTTTTAATTGTATGTTTCAAATTTAGATATCATAAAATAAATTCCTGCTATGGAAAATGATATAATATTAACATACTTTCACTTCACACATACTAATGTTGTTAGTTTTATTATTAATTCTACCTTGACAAATTTTGAAACAATTATTTTTTTATACTATACCTTTTATAATTGTTCACTTATAGATCTATATTTTAAAGGTTTCAGTATTTACTGCTATAATAATATCTATATTATGGCATATTTTGTTTAACTGAATGTCATTAAAATTAATTTTGTTTTTATTTGCTTTTTTTCCCCAAAGGAAAGCTTCTAAAATCCATTATATTTTTCTCTGTAAACCAAGAATAATTTTCTCCTGAATCTACACTTGAGATTAATACAAAATTATATATCTTTTACATAATTATGTATCTGTGTCATGCATCCATTCATCCATATATACATGCATATATATTATAAATATATATGATACAGCTTTTGTATTTCAGAAAGCTGCAGAAATTTTCTTCTGGCATTAAGTCTTACTATGTAGATGTCAGGAGCCAATTGATTGTTCTTTCTTGTACATCATTTAGTTTTTTTCATCTGCATGGCTGCATATCTCACTATTTCTAAGATTAAGAAATGTTATCAGTGTATGTCTTTGCTTGTCTTAAGTATCATGAGGTATGTTTTCAATTAGAAGATATAAGATTTACTTCAGAAAATATCTTTATATTGTATAATTGAACATATTTGTCATCATCTCTCTGTAACTAGACATGAAATTTTATTAACCTCATCTCTGAGTAAATATTCACTTCACCCATGCTACTCCCCGGCTGCCACCTGTGATTTACTTAACTTCACAAATACAATCATATATACTATCATGTAAATGGTACCTCTTAGTTCTACAACTTACTGAGTTTGATGTACCTATGCCCATAGAAATAGTCATCCTGATAAAATATTTGTAGGAATGAACTTTCAGATCTCTGCAACTTACTTTTCCTGAAGTTGACTTATTCATGGAGGTTAGAAGTATATGTTTCTTTCTAGTGCTTTGAGTATAGTTGTTTTTTTTTTTAATCTCTGAAGATGTATATATATTTTTTCCTTTAGCCTCTGCTTTGGCAAATTACACTGATTCATTTTTGAATTTGGGAGCAACTTTGCATTCCCAAATTAAACTGCCCTTGTTTACCATGTATTAGCAATTTTATATGTTGGATTCTATTTGCTAATATTCTGTCGAGGAATTTTAAGAATGTTTTCTGAAAAAAAACCAATTTTTCTATGGTTTTCTATTTTTTGTTTGTCTTATAAAATGAGTTTTGTTTGTTTCATAAAATGAGTTAAAATGTTTAATGTCTCATTTTCTGCAAGAGTTTGTATATGATTGGTCTTAATTTTTTTATAACCATGTGAAATATATCACAGTGAATCCACCAGTCCTGAAGTTTCTTTCTTGGAATAATTTTTACCAGCAAACTTAATTTATTTAATTGATAAAAGATTATTTTTATAACTGATAAAAGCATTTTTTGTGTGTGTGAGCAGAATTTGGCCTTTGCTTTCCAAGTAATTTATGTATTTATCAAAATTGTCAAATTTTCTGGAATGCAAAATTTTACAACTTTCACTTAGTACAATTTAAAAAATTTTTTTAATTTTTAATTCTTGTGGGTACATGGTTAGTACATACATTTATGGGGTACACAAGATGTTTTGATATAAGCATGCAATGTTGAATAAGCACATTACAAAGAATGTGTTATCCCCTCAAGCATTTATCTTCTGAGTTACAATCAATCCAATTATACTCTTCCTTAGCATAATTTTAATGTCAGTAGTGATATTCTATTTTCATTCCTAATAATGTTTGTTTTGCCTTCTCTTTTTTTCAGTTTGGCTGCAAATGAACAAAGGTCACTGCTATCAGAACCTACTTTTTGTTTTATTGATTTGCTCTATTATTTTTTATTTTCTGTTTCATTGATTCTTGTATTTATATGTACTTTTTTCTTATGGTTCCTTTGCACTTAGGCTTCACTTCTTTTCTACTTTCTCAGGGTCAAAGTTTAGAGCACTAAGATCTTTCTTGCTTTCTAATATAGAATTTAATAGTTTATTTCCTTCTTGGCACTTTTTTGAGTATGTGCTGTAATTTTTTAGGTATTTCATTTTCAATATAATTGAATCTAAAATATTTTCTCTTTTTCCTTTTGATTTTCTCTATGACTCACAGGCTATGTAAAAATGTTGTTTAATTTCCAAATATTTGAAAGTTATCAATATGTTTTTACTAATTCCTATCTTAATTCCTTTTTGCTCACAAAAGTACTTTGATTCCAATTTCTTATATGCAAAGATTTATTTTGTGAACAAGGATATAGCCCGTCTAAATGAATATTCCATGTGTGCTTGGAAAGAATATATTTTCTACTGTTTGTGAGTGAACTATTCTATAAATGTCAATTAGGTAAACGTACTTGATAGTATTGTTCAATATTCTATAAGCTCAGTGATTTTTCTCTTTGCCTGTTTTATTAACTACTGAGAAATTAATGTTGAAATATACAACAGTAATTGAGGGCTTGTAGATTTTTTCTGTCAGTTGTAATAGTTTTGCTTCATGCACTTTGATGTGCAGTTGTTACATGCACAGACATTTAGGGTTGTTATACAATTCTTAGTAAATTAATTTATTATTATGTACTGTAACTTTTCTCCTTGGCAGAATTACTTCTTCCAAAGTCTACTTGGTTCAATATTAATATTTTTCAAGGTGTATCTTTCCTCATATTTTACCTTTCACCTGTCTTTATATCTAAAATATTTAAAGCACATTTCTTATAGTTAGCATATAATTCTTTTTTATTTAAACAAAATTATATTTTGATAATACTGAAAACACCATTTACATTTAATATAATAATTGATATAATTTTTATTAAAATCTACTAATCCCTAGTTGTTAATATTTGTTCCTTCTGCCCTTTGTTCTTTCTTCTTTTCTTTAATGATTTGTGATTAATATAAATTTATTCACTGATTCCATTTTATGTTCACACTTAGCTTGTTATATCACATTTTGTTTTTTCTTTTTTTTAAATTTTAGTGATTGTTCTATGGTATCCAATAAACATATGTAACTTACCACAGGTTCATGCTGTCTGAAGGAATACCTTGAATATTTTTTCTTATAGCATAATACATTTTCTCAGCTCTTGTTTGTCTAAATAAATTTTAATTTCCACTTTAATGTTTCAAAGATATCTTCACTGGTATAGAATTCTAGATTAATAGGTTTTGCTTATTTGTTTGTTTTGTATGTTTGCTTTTTCCTTTCAACAGTTTAAAGGTGTCACTCTTGTCTTCTGTCTTGCATAATGTCTGACAAAGTCTGCTATTATAATTTTGATTTGAATTCATCTGTTTGGTAGTGTCTATTGTCTGACTGCCTTCTCAGCATTGTTTTATAGATCCATACACTATGGCCAATTTTAACAAGATTTTTTTTTTGTATTTTAACTTGGTTAATTTTTAAAAATACTTCTTCAAGCTTACTAATTTCTTCTTCAGTTCTGTTGAATCTACTAATGAGCCTGTCTAAGAGTTTTGGCATCTGTGATTCTTTTTAATATTTCTTATATTATAATCTGACATAGTCTAATTGTTTCTATTATTATACAGAAAATTTCAATCTATCCATATATGTTGTCTTTTAACTAAATCCTTTAAAAATATTAGCTATAGGAAGTGTAAAACTTCTATTTCAATGTAGCCACTGTAGCATAAACCCTGAGTTTTTCTGTCTATAAAAAATGGTTATTTTATCTTCCTTTATTTGAATTTTATAATTTTTGAAATCAAATACCTTATATAATGTGTAGAAGAATATAGACTGAAGCAAACAGTATTAACACCTTGCAAATACTATTCTATATGCAGTTTGTAGGAGGTATTGAGTCAATCTTGTCAGAATTTGAGCTGAGTTTGGGTTTGTGATTGCCATGGTTACCTTCAGTGCAAAGTAGGCTTCAAATTTCACTAAAGATGTTCTTGTACCAGGAGCTGGGGAGCTGACAGGTTTGTTCTTTGTTTGTGATCCACCTTCAGCTTTTAGCTAGCCTTGAACATCTGTGCCACATAAGATTCTCTCTTGAAACTCTGTCCCTCCAAGAGCAATAGGTTCTATTTACTACATAATAAAAGTTTGGAAGGTTAGTGGTGAGAGGCTGAAGAGTTCTGTTTGTTCTTGTCCAACCACAATCTTAAATGAGTTCCATGTGTCTCGGTCTTAGGAATAGGGAATTACTAGAATTCTTGCTGCTTTTCTCCAAGGCAGGCAAATCTTTTTTGGTAGACCTTTTCTGAAAGAGTTTTCTATTTCTCCCCAATGGGAGAGCTCAAATTGTCTTTCTGGGTTGAGGGGGTCCTTTACCCTACTTTTTCCTCAGTAGCAATAGGTATTTTTTTCCTGTATATGACACGGTTTTATGCCCCTCCCTTAGCTTAATATGAGAGAATAGAATGTGCAAGGAATGGAGTTTCATGTCTTTCCTGAAACACAGGAAATGATCCCTCCTGTATCTATCCGGGTTCAAACAGGGAAAGAGAACCACTAATACAAAAATACAGATTCATTACAGGAATGTGATCTTAATCTATTGTGGGAGATTTTGTCTTTGTATCAAATGCTGGAGCTGGAAATCTATAGGCCAAGCAGTTGGGAAGAGAAGACGGATGAAAAGTAGAGAGATCAAGAACATGTTGGAATCCCAACCACAGGCCAGAGTGTCAATAGGATAAACTAAAATCCTGTTCGCTTTTGTTGCTTTCGAAGTTTATTTGAATATTCTACAGAAGCTGGGCCATTCTTCTCAGAGCTAAGTACACACCTGTCCCAGGGTCAGAGAAGCTAAAGGATCCAGGGAAAAATAAGGAAGCTTCCTGTTGCAAAGGTAAATTAGCTTAATAATAATGTGGGTGAGCTGCAAAATGACTGCTGACTTTCCTCCTCTCTGTTAGTCTCTCAATAAAACCTCCTGCCACCTTCTTAACTGGAAACAGTGACAGTAATTCAAGGAAATGTAATTTGCCCTGGCTCAGGTGATACAATATAAAGCCTCCACCTCCTCCTTTACTTCTGCACCTCTCTGATCTCCCACCTTACTTTTAATCTTATTATATGTACTCAGGGTCATAGAAAAGATCTTGGAAGTAAGTATAAACGTCACTTGTGTCAGGAGATCCCAGGAATTCTATACTGCCACGCTACCAACATTAGCTTTGTGATTTTGTAGCTCATATAGATTTTTCTATTTATGAGGTTGAGAGTGGTCCTGTTTCAAAATTTCCATACACTAGGCAGAAGCAGAACATCCAGTCTCCAGAAATTGTCTCACTAGTTCCCAGATTTAACTGTTTTGGATATGGTGGCTGTCAAATTATTTAAAATACATTTCCCTCTCCTGCTTTTATCTCACATGTAGTGACTCCGTGGAGTATCTTTTCTATTGGATACAAATTTGGGTTTGAAACATTTGTCAAAGTGGTGTAAGACTTAAACCTACCAGGCCAGGCGCAGTGGCTCACACCTGTAATCTCAGCACTTTGGGAGGCTGGGCAGATCACCTGAGGTCAGGAGTTCGAGACCAGCCTGACCAACATGGAGAAACCCTGTCTCTATTAAAAATACAAAATTAGCCAGGTATGGTGGTGCATGCCTGTAATCCCAGCTACTCAGGAGGCTGAGGCAGGAGAATCACTTGAACCCAGGAGGCTGAGGTTGCAGTGAGCTGAGATTGCACCATTGCACTCCAGCCTGGGCAACAAGAGTGAAACTCTGT
>PVKP010002534.1:66198-112322 GCA_004027715.1 Plecturocebus donacophilus | reverse complement strand
GAAAGAGAGAGAGAGAGAGAGAGAGAGAAGGAGGGAGAGAGGGGGAAGGGGAGGGGAGGAGAGGGGAGAGGAGGGGAGGAGGGAAGGAAGGGGAGGGGAGAGGAGGGAAGGGAAGGATCTTTTAATATATAAGAGGGTACAGTAAAGACTTGAATTAATGACAGTTCAACAGTTTATATAAGGAAAAAGAAGGATGGCAGTTTAAGTTGAATACAAATTCAACTGATGTGATTGTGAAAATAAATCAATGTGTGTTCCAATCACCTTAACAGAAGAATATTGTCAGGAATATATATTGAAAATTGGGAATGAGTTAAAGAGCTGGTAAGTAGGAGGTCTAAAAACAATGCCTTAGGAAAAATAATTATGGTAATTAAGAGTATTATACTTGGAGAAAAAGAGGCTTGGGAGAATCTCAAATATATGAAGCCTGTCATAAGGAAACCAATCTGTTCCATCTAACCTCATGGGAGAGAAACGTGACTAAAGAATAGTATTTACAATGAGATGACTGTTGATTCAGTATCAGAACTAAAAATATCCATTAAAATAGGCTAACTTGTGAAATAGTGCAATACCATTAGAAATGTTCCGGCAAATTTGAATGCTTCCTGCTTCACTTATTCAACCTAGAGTAGCAGCTTAATATGTATTTATATAAGAATTATCTGGAAAATGTTTAGAAATACACAAACCTGAATCCCTAAAAAGAGATACTTATTTAAATAAGTCTAGGGAGGCTACCAAAAACTATATCTTAAAATTTGTTGTGAGATTCTGATAATCTTTCTTTGATAATCTCTGGAATATCGAGCTAGAAGAAATAGGTAAGAAGTGGGTTTGTGGTTCTAAAATTTGCCTTCACAATAAGATAAATCAGAAAGTTGATGAAATATGCTGTCAGGGCTTTATATCCCAGAGATTTTGATTTAATAGAGGTAGGATTGGGCTTTGGCATCAGTTTTTTTTGTTTTTGTTTTTGTTTTTTTGAGACAGACTTTTTGCTTTTGTTGCCCAGGCTGAAGTATAATGTCGTGATCTTGGCTCACTGTAACCTCCACATCCTGGGTTCAAGTGATTCTCCTGCCTCAGCCTCTCAAGTAGTTAGAATTACAGGTGCCTACCACCAAGCTCGGATAATTTTTGCGGGGGATTTTTAGTACAGATGGGGTTTCACCATGTTGGCCAGGCTGGTCTTGAACTCCTGACCTCAGGTAACCCACCTGCCTCAGCCTCCCAAAGTGCTACAGGTGTGAGCCACCATGCCCAGTGGGCATCAGTATTTTTTAAAATCTTTCTAGATGAATCTAACATACTGGCAAGGTCAAGAATCAGCAGACCAGATGATCTCCAGAATCAAATAAAACTCTTTACTTATAGGATCTTTTAGCTAGACTGAATTTTTGTTTTTAAAATGCAAAGATATAACAGAACTGCATTCTGTTCAACACAGTCTTCTTCTGAGGTTGGTAAACATAAATCAATAAAATCATCTTGCTTTGACCCATTTTCTGCAGTTGTTCTTGTCCAAAATTGCTCTTCCATTTACTTAGCTGAGTTACAATTACCGCCCCAATTCATCCAATTCTGTAGCTCTTAATGGCTGCTGTAATCCTGACTTTTCTTTATCCTTGTGATCTTCAGCCATGCACTTTCTTGTTTTATATATTCTTTTGAAGCATACTCTTTCTCTGGTTGAATGTACCAATAGTAACAGCATTCTGTGTGACTGAGTCATTAACCACTAAGCATTTCCAAACTTTCATTTATGTGTCAGTCATAAACTTTTGTATCTTGAGCAAACAGGGATACTTCTAGAGGATACACTTCATAATAAAGACATATTTCCCATCTATAATAAAGACCCACCAGTGGATTTCTAATTTTTATCCAAATTTCTAACATTTCAACTGTCATTTACAAGTAGCTAATCATCTACGATCCCACTTATTCTCTGTAGTTACTTTCTGCTATTCTCCCCATCATGTATTCTATTCTAGGTCTATGGACATTCTTGCAGTTCCTTTCTCTTGTTACCCAGAAAACTCTTCCTCTCTAAAGTCTTTGTTCATATGGTTCTTTCTGCCTGCTTTATTTTTATTAAAGAACTATGTAACACTCTTCAATACTTTTCTGTCTAACTATATGGGACCCAGTTAGCGATGCCTTCCCTGAGCAACCTATGTAAAACATAATTCTCTTTTCTCTATCTCTCTTACTCTATTTTCCTCCATAGCACACATAACTTATGCTGTAACTTTAATTAATTTATTTATTTATCTCTATTGTCCTCTAACTAGTAGATAAGCTCCAATGAAGGCAGGGATTCTGTCGGTTTTGATTATGGTTGATCCCCAATGCTCATATCAGTGCCTTACACATAGTAAATGCTCAGTAAATATTTGTAGGATGAATGAATAAATGAGACAATGAGTAATGGAAAAATTTCAGTCTGGGAGTGTATGATTTGCCAGGCCATCTAGGACTGGTATTTGAGCTAAGTCCGTAGTGTTCAGGACTCCTTTCTTCTGTACCAGTGTCACTGGTTGCTGAGAGAAGAGTCAGTATGAGGAGTGGTAAAGGGATTTGAAAGTTATAGAGATTTAGATTTTCAATATTTTAGTAATGGTTGTGAAGCTGTGTACTAGTTAATTTAACTCATAACAGAATACACAAGAGAGTCATAATGGAAAAAGACGGAGGCATGCAAAACGACAAGTAATAGGAGATGTAATTTTCAGACCACGCACAAGAAAGGTGCATGCTGTGCAGTGCTAGACTTTTGAAGTAGAATATTATCTTGGTTTTCACAAAGTATTCCCCTAAAGCAATAAACATAGTAATTCAATTATCTGTTCCATTTAATTACTGGGTAATATGCTTAATTGATATACTATAATTCCAGTCCTGTTAAATGTAACAAATCTCTGGTGTAAAATAATTTTAACAATCAACATAAAAATAGTGAGCACATTTATCTAATTTTATATTCTGCATAGACCTTTCAGTTTAGCTAAACCTATAATTAAAGCTTACATTACAAATATGAATGGTTTATATACTTAAGTGGTTTTCACTAAAACAGCTACCCTTACAAATACATTGTAAAGATACATTTATCAGGTAAATGAACTTGACTTCAAGTTTCTCTGGAGAACACATTTCAAATAAAAATGTTTGAGCCAGTGTGTCTCTATTTGTTTTTGGATTTCTTTTTAATATTGCTACTGTATATGTAACGTATTTGCCAATGCTAGTTAACCCTTGTTAGTTTCTAGCCTCTCTCCTAATTCTTTCCATACCCCTACATTAAGAGCATTGGCTTTAGTCAAAGGCTTTGCCATTCTCTATATGGAAAATTCATATATTACCTCTTATGAAAGTCTATATAAATCTGAATTTCTTGTTTTGACTCATAACCAAACTTTGTTTCAATTAGACTCATATAAAAATTGTATATACATAAAGACAATTGACATGGACGAATAAATATATAATGAAATATTCCTGAGCATATCTAAGCCAAGCATACTTGAAATGCAATGCAGTGGTGTAGATTAAAAAAGTAGAAATATGTTGGACCTTTCTCTGTGAACTAAATTGAAAATCAATTTTGTAGTAAGTCAAGCACGTTAATATTTATTAATATGAGTTGTATGCTTGGTCTCAATTCTGTCATATTTTAAAATCAACATTATTGTATTTAAAAAAAGAAAAAGAGGAAAAAGAAGAAGACGACCTTGAAAATGTGAATTCCCATTATATATTAGAGCAAAGGTGAGAAGATGATAAATTATAATACAATATCCAGGACAAAAATATTAAAGCTCATGACTAATTTTTAAATAATGAAATATACATTTTTCAAAACTTTATTTTACAACAGCTTTTTCCCAAAATGTGTAGCTGGAGATAAAGAAAGAGATAAAGAGACACAGATATATACACATCATATAGATAACAGAGGAGAAATGAGTCAGCTGGAGGACATGGAAACTAGAAAACCTATTTTAAGTCCTATTACAACTTTAATTTTTCTAAGTCTCAGTCTCTTCATCTGTAAAATGGTATTAATAATACTTGTCCTATGTACATCCTAAGGTTATTTTTAGAGTTTAGTAGGAATTGAATAGTCAAAGGCTTTATGGCTATAGATCATGGGAAGGTTATTGAATTAGCTGTTTGAAGTAGCTGTTTGATGAATTATCTCTCTCAGAATTCATCTCAATTAAATTAGTCCTTTGATAGGCACAGAGAATCAAATTTTCAAAAGATGGACTGTGTCATGGCAACATACATGGCTTTAACCATAATCTTGTCTTCCCTCATGATGCATGACTGTTCCCTGGATTCACATTGCAAACTGCAACCAGTCTAAAGCCATATATGTCTCTCCAGTATACACACATCAGATATTTTTCTTCAAATCATTTTCTAAGCCTATTTTCAGAGTTGTCAAGAAGATACCTAATGTCCCATAAATTATATGAATTATTTTAAGTTAATACAGCTTATTTTTGAGAGAAGTTGTAGTCTACAGAAAAACTGAGCAGAAAGCACAGAGTTTTTATAACCCCCACCACCCTATAACACACACAGTTTTCCCTATTATATCTCTCTCATTAGTGTAATGCATTTGTTATAAGTGATGAAACAATATTGATGTATTTTATTAATTAAGTTCTATAGTTTGCATCAGAAGTCACTAGTGGTGTACATTCTATGGGTTTTGACAAATGTATAATGACGTGTCAGCCTTTATAGTATCATAGAGAATAATTTCACTTTCCCCCTAATCCTCTGTGTTCCACCTACTTATTTCTGCCTTTCTCTCTCCCCACACCCCCACACACCGGACAACCAATTTTTTTTGTTGTTTTTTACTGTCTCTATACAGTTTTCCCTTTCCCAGAGTATCACATAATTACAGTCATATAGTATGTATAGTTTTTACATTGCCTTCTTTCATGTAGTAATAGACACTTGGGTTTTCTCTATGTCCTTTTACGGCTTGATAACTCCTTTCTTTTTAGTGCTAAATAACAGTCCATTGCCTATATATATAGCAGGTTATTTATTCATTCAATTATTGAAGACATCTTGGTTGCTTCTATTTTTTGTCAATTATAAATAAAGCTGCTATAAATGTTCATGTGCAGGTTATTGTGTAGACGTAAATTTTAAGTCATTTGCGTAAATATCAAGGAGTGAATTGCTGGATCATATGGTAAAACTTTGTTTAGCTTTGTAAGAAACTCCAAACTGTCTTCCAAAGCAGCTATACTATTTTGCAATCACCAGCAATGAGTGGAAGTTCCTTTCGCCCTACATTCTTGTCAGCATTTGGTGTTGTTGGTGTTCTGGATTTAAGTCATTCTAATAGGTGTGTAGAGATATCTCACTGTTGTTTGAATTTTCAGTTTTCTAATGGCATATATTGTGGAACATCTATTTATCCTTGTTTTGTTTGCCATCTGTTTATCTTCTTTGATGATATGTCTCTTCAGATCTTTTGCCCATTTATTTATTGGGGTGGTTGTTTACTATTGTTGAATTTTAAGAGTTCTTTGTACATTTTGGGTAATAGTCCTTTTTCAGGTATTGTGTTTTGCAAATATTTTCCTATTCTGTGCCTTCTTTTTCTAAATCTCTCTATTCATTGAATTTTTACTCAGGAAAAGCATTTAGCCATTAAGTGAAACATCAAATGGAAACATACATTGAATGTATCAGGCATAATGCTGAATAAGACAAACCTTTGTTCAAGAAGCTCAGAAAACAAAGAAAGAGGTAGAAAAGCAAAGATTATTACTCTATAAAGTGTATTATGACAAGGATGATAAAGAGGGTATTGAAGGGTAACATAACAGCCCATGGAGAATCAGGCAAGGCTTCCTGGAGGAGGTGCCCTCAGATGTGAAATTAAAATATGTTTAATAGTGGATGAGGAGTAGACTTGGCAGAAAATGCATGTGTTATGAGGCAAGACATTAAACAGAGAAATAACATGGTTTGCAAAGGATGCCACTAGCCTTTTGGTATTTGATTCAGGGAAAGACAAGCAATGATATTGGAGGGCTGAGATGGAAATAGATTGTAGGGCCCCTCATATTCCCAATTAGAGAGACTAAACTTTATCTAAGAGGTGTCTAGGAGCATTTAGAGAAAATTAAACCTTAAGTAAAATTGAGAGTTCTCTTATCAAGAAAGAAAGGCAGAGAGAATAAATCATAGATCATGCCTTCATCTGTTTATGTTGCTATACAGGAAAACTGAAAGCTGGGTAACTTATAGTGAAAAGAGGTTTATTTGGCTCATGATTCTGCAGACTGTACAGGAAGCACGGCACCAGCATCTGCTTCTGATGACGGTCTCAGACTACATCAGTTCATGGTACAAGATGAAGGAGAGCCAATGTGTAAAGATCACACGGCAAGTGAGAGGAAAAGTGGGGATCCACCCCCATGACCCAAACACCTTTCACCAGGCCCCACCTCCAACTCTGGGGATCAAGTTTTAATGTGAGATTTGGTGGAGACAAATGTCCAAACCTTACCAAGTAACTCATAACATCTGCCACTATGCTTCTGTTAAGAAAAAATGCAGGATTAAAAAAAAAATGTTTGTGTCTTAAGAAATATGCATAAGTTGATCAGCAGGGCATGGATGCCTAATCTGGTAAACAATAATAAAAGGAAAGGAAAAGTAAGCATTCATATGCAACTGATAACTCGAGGAAAAGGCAATAAGTTAGGTAAAAAGAAGGGTTTTCCTCTCTTTCTGAAAAAAGCCTACTGGCTAATTAGTACAAATATGTATTTGTTTAATATGCAGCTCTATCCATGATTTGAATATATAATGATCATAGTAGCAATTCTTATTTCCTTACCATTTTATATTATTTTACACAGCTCAAAGTTCACGCCAGAGGATATTTTGTCAGGATCCCACAATGGCTAAAATGGAAGAGATAAATCTGCATTTAAAAATTTCAAGACATTTCTGCCAAAGCTCACCTTCACTGAGTAGATAATTTACCTCAAGATTGTTTATTTAAAGGCAATTGTGCTTGAGAGCAACAGAAATTATTATTTGGTATCATTAAAAACCTCAGCATAGCTAAACTCCCACTGAGGTTGGAGGAAATTGGAAGAGGCATTGCTTTTATTCTAACCACAAGAAAATAACAAAATCAGGAGTTTTCTTGAATCCATCCGAAAACTGGTGTTACACAGCAATCAAATAGACTAAAATCTGAAGAAGAATTGGAGGTCCTTGGATGAGATAGGACATGAGCCCAGGATCACCTGGCAGAATACAAGAGGAAAACATGCCAGTAGATTCCTAAAGGGCAAGGAGAGGCTCATTAGGAGCATGATGCCGTGAGGCTCCGGGAGCCATAGACACAGGGGAACTTTACTCACTTTCACAAGCTCTTCATGAACCTTCACTAAGTGCTCACCAGAACAACTGGGACCAGGCAAACAGGCTCTGGTGGTACATGCCTAGCAAGACTCTTTGGCAGTTTTTTGTAAAGTAAAAACATACCTGAAATACAATTGAGTAATCCAACTTCTGTAAGTATTTACCCAAGAGAAACACTTTTATTAACACACTACTTTATATGTGAATGTTTACAGTGGTGTTAGTCATAACTACCCCAAACCAGAAACACTCTTAATATCATAAATAGTGAATCAATAAACAAACTGATACATCCATACAATGGGATACGAGTCAGCAATGAAAAGAACTAAACTTCTGTTGTACTCTACAGAATGGATAAATCTTACATTCATTATACTAAGTACAAGAAGGCAGAATGGAAAGGCTACACCTAAAATAATTACATTTATATTACATACTGGAAAAGACAAAAGTATAGGAATGAAAAAAATAAATCAGTGCATTTCATAGACTGTGGTGGGGTTGTGATTTGGTTGCAAGAAAGCATGAATGAACTTTTGGGGTGATGAAATTAAACTATTCTATATTTTGATTGTGTTGGTGGTTACGCAAATGCATGCAATTGCCAAAATCAAGAATTGTGCCCCAGATGAGTGAATTTTACTGTATATAAGTTATGCAAAAATAGAAATAATATAATAAAGACTCATCTTCTTTGAAAAAATATTGCAACTGTACCTAGTTTGATTAGTGGAAAGAGAAGCATGCAAAGTAATTTTAGTTTTAGAGGTCAACCAAGATCCAAATTTACAGTTCTTATCATCATTCTTCTCTTTTCTTTAAAAGTGAGCCATAAGTGGCTTAACAGACCATTTGGAAAACTCAAAACAGCAAGCTGAATCAATCAGGAATGCAATTTGGGCCTATGTGTTTAAATTTGCAGCAATACTCTAGAAATACTATAAAAAATACAAAACACCATGAACAAAATAGTACATATTACTTTGAGTAAAAGGAATCAGAATTCTATACTAGTTTTTAATCAGCCTCTTATTTTTAGGACAAATGAAGACCTGCAATAAATGCTGCTCTCATGTAATTAAAAAATGTGTTGTTGCAGTAAGATCACATACAATTCAAGCCAGATAGGTTATATTTGTGTGTGTGCACGTGTGTGAGTGTTTGTGATTAGTTTACTTATTCATGAACTGTTAACTGTGACAATATCTCTATTACAGGTTAAATTTGCTGGGAAATGCAAAACTAGGCAGTGTTCTTGGTCACCTCAAAAATAGACACATATGCCATCTATAATTTTCTCTTCATTATTATTTGCATGTAGGCAATGCAACTGGGCCTCTTGTTTTGAATGACAAAAAATAAAGATTTAAATTATGTGGTTTTTGTTCAAACACTGCAGAAAATAATAAATATCTTTGTTTCTAGTCTGGCACAAGGAAACACTATTGACCACCTGAAATCACAGATGTCACATGGGGCCCAATTGCTTTCTCCACAGTGCATGGACTACTTGGCAGGCTCTTTCAGAAGCAGTTGGTGAAACTAGTAGCTCTTTAACTGCCTTGAGGGCTGTCATATGCCTTGGTGGTTGTTGATTTAATGGTCCTCTCAGCTCTCCTGACCCCAAATTCTCTCCTAAATTTATCAAACTAAATAAATAAATGAACATAAAATAAATGTAAAGTCATTTTATAATTTCAGTGGTCTCATGAACTTAAATGGCAATTATTTCCAGATTCAATATTTCATTATTGAATAAAATAAAGTCAAGTAACTGAAAGTGAAAGTTAACTTGCTATTTAATTTAATCTGGACAATTTCTTGGTCGCTCATTTATTATATGCCAGATATTTTAGTGGGCACTGAGTATACATCAATGAACAAGGTACAGACTTTGCACTCAAGAACTCAAAGTCTGATATGCAAGACAGACATGTATCAAGATCGGCACATTGCCATCCAGTAGTTTTAGAGATGTGTGAACAAGAAATGATGAAATACAAAAAAGAAGCAATTTAATCTGCTTCAAGGCATTGACTAAAGTTTAAAGTTTCACAGAGGTTGAATACAATTGATCTAAATTTTAAAGAATACATATAAACTTGCTACCTGGAGAAAAATAAAAAAAGCATTTCAAGACAAAGAAATACTGTAGCAGGAACAAAAATGAATATATGGGAAAGGACATTGTGTTCAAGGAAAACAGTGTGATATTAGGAATGGCACAGAAGAATGAATCATAGAAGGTTATAGGATATAAGAACAAAGAGCTACCCATGGATTAAACTGGGACACATTGTGTATACTTATCCTAAACATTACCTTTTTTTTTTTTGCAAGACATAGAGAATCCGAAATAGTGAAACTGAAGTAAAGATAAATCTCTTAAGAGAAAAGGATAGAAGACAGTAGAGCTGGACCTCACGTGTACTGGAAATCCCACAGGAATCTGGATGTTCCTTTCCTTTCTCAGTGCCATAGTTTCTCATCTCTGTTTTTCTCTGAGTATATTCCATTATTCTCTTCAAATAGACACACTTCCTTTGTGTTTTCATCATTTTATTTGACATGATCTTAAAAGTAGCAACTCAATTCTGAAATCAAAATTAACCTTTATCTCAGGTCTAGCCAGTTGGGTGATTTTTCCTTTTACCCTATTATTTGTTTCCTATAAGATGCAATATATATAATACATTTGTCATTTCCCTTTGATTTGAAATCCTTAAGGTAGTCTGCAGCTCATAAATTTATTTTTGTTTTCTTTGGCTGTTTCCATCTCCATTCTCTCTCCTGAATACCCATTAGACATGCTAGAAATGCTGAATAAATTATATATACATATTAGCTCCTTTTTTTTTTGACATCATATATCTTTGTCCTTTGCATTTTATTTTGAGATAGTTGCTTAGGCCAGTTTCCTATTGCCTGCTTTAATATTTTTGCTGTGATCATTCTGTTAAGCATACCTATTGAGGTGAGACATGGCCCCTTTTTAAAAATGAGTAGTAGTCAGGTTAGACCATGTTATTCTGTGGTAATAAATTAACCCTAGAATGTATAATTTATTGTTGACTCGGTAATTTGATACCAGTCAGGAAAACTTCCTCCACTTTTTGGGCTATGAAAAGAGAAGCTGTAGCTTTCAAGGTCAAAATAGAGCAGAGAGGATGCTGAATGGAAGCAATATTAAAGGCCGGGTGTACGTCACCTTCACTCACGTCCTACTGTCTGTAACTCAGTCACTCAACCTAACTGCCGGGAAATTTAGAGAATGAGTTCAGAAAAAGGAAAAAGAAAACAATATTTGATTAAAAACCACATAGTGTTTTCTCTCTGCCCAAATTTTAATCTCCAAGATGTCTATATGTGATGCCACTGGGAATACTGCTTAGATATTACCTACATTTATCTAACATTCTGTTTTCTTGTATTGAATATTATAGTACCTACTATAGCAATTGGTCCCAAGACCATAATTGATATTCACAGTCTCCCTTTTCTAGTGCCTATTCTAGATTGCCCTCATCCTCAGCCGACAAATCTGCTGATCTAAGGGCCAGATTTTCATCTTTGGTGGGATAACTCAGATCTTTATCCTGCTCACCACGACCTTTCTAACCATGCTTGCCACAATTCCTTATCTATATTTATCATCATGCATGAGAGAACGAAGAGGAATCTCAGTAAATCCTTGAGTTTCAGACACATTCCTCCCTACCCCAGTAATATAGAAGCAATCCTATTGACTCTATATAATGAGTCAATTACTTCTGCTAGAATAGAAATGTGTTTCTTTGCCTGCATAAGAGTAGCATAAGAGTGGACAAAATGGCCTGTGGTAGATAGACCTGTAGACTTAATGGAGCCACTTTGTATTCTCTGGTAGAGGCACACTTTCTCTAAAACTAGGAGTCTATTCATACAGAGCCTGATCTTTGGAAGAAAGGAAGTAAATACTATCCAAATGGGTCAATGGCAGTGAGAGGTGGTGAAACTGGTATACTCCTATCTTCTTCTCTGAGACATCTATTCTACCTATTGAGGATTCAGCACTATCTAATAGCTGTTGGTCTAAAGTATATGCTGTATCTTATAGAAAATTGCTCTAGTTCTACAAGGATTCATCCCTCAAAGCTTAATTCAGATGTAACTTTTATAAGATTGTTCTAACATACTAACAGAAAACAGTTTCTAGAAAATGCAGCATAACATAGAATCAGTGGTCTCATGACCCTGTATTATACTTTCCTCACATACGCCCATTAGCCCAAGGCCATATTATAAAATCCCATGATCAGTGTGTGAACCTGGCATAGTGATGCTGGCTAATACAGAGAAGACAAACCCATACCAAGAAAACACACCAATCTCAGTAAAAAACAAAGCACTTCCTACTTTTAAGTGAAGACATCTGATATAATCAACTTGCCACCAATAGCTGGTTACTGTACTCAAGGAACTAGCCATATTAAGGGCCCAGTGTTGGTCTCCAATGCTGACAGGACATGTATTCATCATTAACAACAGCTATCTCAATCTTGGTAAGAGGGAGCCCATGCTGTTGCGCCAATGGATGGTCTTGATGCCTGCCACCATAACTAGCCCATTCATTGAACTATTTTGAAGGTGGTGGACTAGCCAAGGACAAATGCTTCCTATTACTGGAAAATTCATCATATCCATTTGGTTCTTTGGTATTTCCTCTACAGTTCTGGCTTTCTTTCAAGTGTTATATTAGTTATCTTGTGTTGTATAACAGATTATCCTCAAAACTTAGCTGCTTAAAACACCATTTGTTGTTTTAAGTTTATGTGGGGCAAGTAAGCTGCCATGTTGAGTTTTCCTACTGAGAGGCCCATGTGGCAAGGAACTGATGTCCCCGGCCAACAGCCAGCAAGTATCCAAGGCCTGCCAGCAGCCACATGGCCTCTCCTTCCTGCAGACCTAGACATTTTAGTGGGATGTGGATGTCTGAGGTTTTAAAGAATATCCACTCTTATGTTCCTATCTCACATTTTAGTGTCTCACTCTTTATCACATCTTTACACTTAATGTAAGACTTGTTTGGGCTATGAATTCAACTCTGTGTCTATCACATCAGATTCCAGTCTATTTTGTAGCTCAATCTCCCTTCTACTTGCAGGAGACAATGGTTCTGTTGTATTTTTTTTTAATTCCACAGATATCTGCTATTTTCACATCTTACACTAAGTTGCTCATTATCTGATCCAAGCCTATCCTTTTTTTTTTTTTTAATGCTTTGATGACATTTAATTCACAAATCACACAGGCTTTAAGTACCACAGTCCCTATTTCTCTTAAATGCTCGATAGTTTTTATAAGCCAATTGGGGTGGGCAGAATAATATTCCTCCAAAGATATTCACATATTAACCTCTAGAACCTATGAATGTTAGTTCATATGGCAAAAGTGAATATGTGTGTGTGTGTGTGTGTGTGTGTGTATAAATGGTAAAATTGGCTGGGTGCAGTGGCTAACACCTGTAATCCCAACACTTTGGAAAGCCAAGGTGGGCTAACCAGCTGAGATCAGGAATTCAAGATCAGCCTGGCCAACATGATGAAACCCCTTCTCTACTAAAAATACAAAAATTAGCCAGCTACTTGGGAGGTTGAGGCAGGAAAAAAGCTTGAACCCAGGAGGCGGAGGTTGCAGTAAGCTGAAATTGCACTACTGCACTCTAGCCTGGAGGACAAAAGTGAGACTTTATATATATAAAAAAAAGGTAAGATTACTCTGAATTATTGAGTTGAACCCAGTCTAATCACATAGGTCCTTAAAAGTAAGTAATCCTTCCCAGCTGTGGTTAGACAGAAATGTGACTATGGGAGAATGGTCTGAGACAGACAACATTACTCGTTTTGAAGATAGAAGAAAGCCACAAGCCAGGAAATACAGGTGGCCTTTAAAAGATGAAAATGCCAAGAAAATAAATAATCCCCGAGTGCTTTCAGAGTGAACACAGACCTCTCAACTGACATGAGTCTAATGAGACCTGTGCTGAATTTCTAACCTACTGAACACTAAGATAACAAATTTATGTTGTTTTAAGCCACTAAATTTGTAGTAATGGCAGAAGGAAAAAACTAACTCTGGTGCCATTTCACACTGTTTTTGCCCCAATTTTCCTCAAGTGAGAACATTAGCAATTCTCCAACCACTTCAGTAGAATCAGTGGTGATACATTCTTAGAAACTGGTTCATTGTTAGTATCTCACTCTGAGGATCTACTGGATTACTTCTAGTGTAAAACTATTGTAATTTCCATTTTCCTAGAAGCAGATCTTTAAAAAATAGAGTGCAAAAATGTATTTGGGAAGTGATTCCAGGTAACATCATTGGAGAGAAGGTAAGTAATATAATGAATGGAAGAAATCCAATAAAAAATATTTACAGCTGTGGGTACCTGAAGCTTAATCCAATGGAAGAATTCAGGAAAACAGGTGAATTACACACACTTGAGAATTATCCCACCTAAGTGATAAGGGAAATGGAGCAAGGATCCATATAGTCTCATTATCTTTTGTTTGAGGGATGACCATCCCAAGGGCCATTCCTTCAGCAGCAGTTCTGGCCTATCCCCTGAGAAGGCACAGCAGGCTCTGGTGGTCACAGAGTACCCTGTGACAAAGTATTGGAAGTCCTAGCAGTTGGAAATTGGGCCAGAGTGCAGGGAAATGGTAAGTGCCAAAGAGAGATGGATGGATCATTTAGAGTATCTGTTGTGATCATCAATTCATATTTGTTCTACTACAAGATATCTATCACATCTGTTATGTAATACCCATGCCCTTTGCTACTATCCCACTTAGTATGCTTGTCACATCTCATCTGGCCTCCTCTAATAAATTAGTAATCCTTTACCCTGATTCTACTGTCTATCTTCTCCCCTACTTCACTGCAGTTTTACATGACAGAAATCTAATTATGCCATTTTTATTCTCACATTTTTAAAATTTAGCCTCAATTTGTATTATTCCATCCAAGGTTTAATAATCTGGCTTCAAAACTTGGGATCTTACAATACTTTTTTCTCTATTTCTTTTGTCTCAGGTACATCTATATATTTACAGATTATGTCAAACACTAGATGTACAATATGGCATCAAACTTATTTTCTGTTCCTATGTTCTATCCCTGAGTGATTCTCCTTTTCCTTCATATACCACAGGCTTTCACTCCCCCATCTCTTTGTTCCTATTGCTTTGTATGGCTCAATTCATCTCATACTTCAAGGCCCAGCTAACCTGTCATCTTTTTGGTAATAATTTTCTGATTTCCTAGATAGAATGAATTATTCTCATGCCAGTGATTCTATAGTATTGTTTATTCTTCTATGTGTCTGACTTATATTAAGCTGTTGTCTTTTATCTCTCCCAATAAATTATGGGCTTTTTTCAGTCATGATTCCAACTAAATGCTTTATACATAGTAGATATCTAGCAAATAGTTTTTTGACAGCAATCAATCAGAATCAAATTAACTGGTGTACAGAAACGAGTAAGAGGTGATGTTAGGGTATATGATTGTGTTCCATATGAATAATATCCAATCAACCACTCTCGGCAATAAGTATATATATCTTTACTAATTTTTTAAAACATGGTACCAAAGACAATAAATTAAAATAAATATTAGGATGATCATTTTTCTGATGATCTAATTCTTATTTTCTTCCTTAATCTTATTTTGGGCACTGCATAGGGGTTTGGTTTACCTTATTCTTAAAGTCCTTCAAGAAAGAGAACTTTTTGAGTGTGATACAAATAGGAGCCTATTGCAAAAAAAAAAAAAAAAAGTTACTGAATTGCTCCTAAAGTGTTGGCTGACATCCAACTTCTGTGAATGGCATGGCTCAAATACCACATAGTCCATATTCAGTCTTACAGTTTGAAATGGCATTAGAAAACAAGACAGACCAAACCCTAGAAGGGGCTGGCAACAAGTAACAAAAATAATTTAATGAATAGAATTAAGCCTATGTGGCAAAAGGTTAATGGAGTAAGAGTTGTTTATTAAAAGAAAAAAGGAAGGAAAGGTCTAACGTGACTAATTAACTATCTACAAGCATATTAAGGCATATTTATTGAGAATGCTGACCAATTGCACTCTATTTGAATAACATAAAGTGAGAAGTAAATTTCTCTGATAATGTTCTTAGTTATAAGTTGAATATAATTTATTGCTAGAATAATTCATTTTTCAGATAAACTAGAAATACACATTTAGGCATCTGATGCCTACAGAACCTTAAATATTGTTTTCAATGAATAGTGTAGACATTTACCTGACTAGAGATGTGAGAATGGACCCAATGTACTTCAGAGTTTAAATTTTGTTTTTATAATAGGTAATTTCAATCTAATATCAGATCTCCAAAGTCACAGTGACATGAAGCATTGAGACACTAATAATTTCATAAATTATTTGGTATAACCAATTATAGTAAAAACATCAGGACACGTTGGCCAACATTCAAATTTTAGACTGCCTCTTCATGGAACTTCTAAGCAGATTTTAGGGTATTTTGAGGCTGTTTACATTGGAACATCATAAATGCAAACAGGTGGTTTATTTATTAGTAATCTGTGTATTTTATGTGCATAGATATTAAATAGTTCAGATGTAAGTGTGAAGATAATACCCTGTTGAAAGATAAGAAGTTGCTAGGGCAGGGTGCCTGCTGGATGGTAAGGATGTAGGAAACTGCCAAGAAGAGTAAATCACTCATCTCCAATTTATTTGAGCCGTGATTATTTAGACAGTAGAGAAAGGTAGGAGATAACAGACCCCACAACAAGAAGCAAGCTACTAGAATACTAGCAGAGTGATTACATCAGCAAAATTTGGTAAACATTCCTTATAAGAGTAGTTTATTTGAAAACATTCTTTAAACAACAGGGACAATGAATATCATGGGGGCACTAGAAACTGCTGAATAACTGCAGGATAATGTGATATTGTAAGTTGTTGTAATTTGCATATTGCATAATAATGTGTATATGTATGGGTGTGCATTATTTTTATGTGACAAAAGGAAAGGGAGATTTATATCCATCCTATGTTTATTATATAAACTACTTTCTATTTTCCACTTTGAATCAATCCTTTACTCATGCTGATTTTGTAATAGCATGCATAAGTCATTAGGAAATACTGGTAACTGAATTAAGATCTTGCATAGCTTGATATATTCTATCATATAATACAAAAAAGCAACATTTATTAATATTACTGCAAATATCAACAGAAACATCTTCAAGTCCTGGGAAGCTCTCAAATTCATGATGGCAATCAAATTTTTCCAAAATTTTACTTTTACTTGAAAGCTTACATTTTATTTCATTATTATACTACTAGGCTTTTATAAGTGACAGATTTGCTTTATATTTTCTTAAAGAAAATATTGGCAAAACATTCAAGCTTGAATATCCACAGTGTGTGAGTCTGTTGAAATTTCAAGTGAAGTAGAGTTTCATGAATAGAAGAACTAGTTCAGCTAGCAACTGAAACAATCACACGAGGGCTTTCCATAGAGATAAATACACTTTGGTGTGCAGCAGAGCTCTAAACACATTTCACATTCTATTATAGAATATTAAAATGGCATGCACTCAAGCATCAAGATTTGATATGATTAATCAATTTTATTGCTTTATCAAGGATATTCATAAGTAAATAGGCATTTGTGTGTGTGCATGTGTGTATGTGTTTACATGACAGTGAAGAATGCAGTGAACATAAATACAATTTGTTGACACTACCTCGATTTGTGGTAAGTCCCCAGCAGTTTTACTCACCATAGTTTTTGCACTGTCGGTGAATGTGACAGCACAGTAAAAAAAAAAAAGACAATGTCTCAATGATATTATGACTCCAAACTTGTAGAGTCCTTGAATGACTGCCAAGGTTCTAGGGAGCCTCTGAAGTAGAGGAAGATGGTATATTCAGATTTGACTCCTGTTAGTAAGTGTTGCTGGTTCAACATGTTAGTTCATGTGTTAAAAGCCACCTGGAGAAGCACTAATGTAAATACTAAACAATATCAAACTGAGATGTAGCTTACTCTATTCTTTCAGTGTATTTGGCTGGTAAAACCTGTATTCTTTCTCTGTTTATATTTAGCCTCTCTAGATTGAATACCTAGTCTGTTCATTCTGCATCTCTGATCCCAGCTCTTTTTCTTGGTTACCCTTCTCAACTTTCTCTTTCTGCCTGGCAGTCGCATGAACAATCTTTTGAGTAAATTTCTAGTTCATCCTTAAACTGAGATTTCTCTGAGCAGTGCACATTCTTCACAAGCTATCCCCTGTTGAAGAATGACCTAGATTTGTGAACAGATAACAGAATAAAATGTCCACAGTTTACTAGTAGTAATTTTCCTTAAGGGGAAAACTTAACATTATTCAATACCTTTAAGGTACATAGTTTTTGTAAATGATTAGTTCACCTAACAAATATTTCAGAGATTAATGTCTTTTTGAAATTCCAATATATTACCTAGGTAGCATTTTCTAATCCCTGAGTACAAGAATCCTATCAATAATTTAAAAAACAAACATATATATTACCTATGATAAGTGTTGGTTATCACTGATTCTCTTTCTAAGGAAAAAGACCACTGTTTTTCAAGGTCCATTTTCTCTCATATACATAATAACTTTATTCTACTATTTTAAAAGCCAGGAAAACAGTTCCTTAGTTCTAAAATTCTAATATTTTTCTTATACTCTATAATTTTGAGACATTAATTCACTGAGATTGTATCTGAATTTTCTCTATATGATACAAATGTATTCTTTGGACTAGGAGATCAGATTTACAGAATCCATCTATGAATTATCCTGTAATCTTCTTAAAGTCTTAAAATCCTATTTCTTTTTAACGATTTCTTATTGTTTTATCATTATTTGTGGTATAAAAAATGTCCATGGATTATTTACACATATGTTTTACTTGTGGCTTACTAATTTGAAGCCTGGTATTCTTAATCTGTTCTTCGATTTTGTTATTGCAAAAACAGAAAAAAAAAACCCCACCAATGTTACACAGTTGTTGATGGAACTCTACTAGCAGAGAGCCAAGCCTACACCAAGAATGCCACTCTGTTAGTCTAATCTTTTTTTAACTCTGGACAACATAAAGAAGATTTTAAATAAAGTATTAGAATTTTTTCAGACTCTTCACTAGTCTTCAACACTAAGAATTATGTATAATGATCTTACAATAACTTTCAACAGTATTCCACTGCTTACTGAATTAAGGAAGACTTTCTACCTGATTTATAATCTGTTCTTAAAATATGCATCAAACATTGTGTCCCACCAGAAAAACTCTGGGGAAGCTGGTAGAAATCAGGCTCCCACTATGTTCTCATCCTCCAGCATGCTTGAGTCCTTAATAGCATTTATTCCACTTGCCCTAAATTGGTAGACTGTGACAAAATGCTCATGAAATATTGACTCTGATCTGTACACATCCCTAGGGTGTTGAGTCAATGATCAGCTCCACAAAAGACATAATGAGAAGCCTGCCACTGTTTCCTCCCAAAATTTCATAACCTTAGGGTGTAGACCTTAACATTTTTATTTGAGTAATGGCAGTTTGGATCCTTTTTAAAGAAATTGTTTGCAGGAAATGGAAATGCAGGCTAAAATTTCTCAATCCATGGTCCTTGAATTATCTGCACCAAAATCACATGGAATACTTTTTAAAAAAAATACAGATTCCTGAGACCACTCAGCTTATTGAAATCAGTGTCTTTGAGGATACCTCTAAAGAATGTGCACCTTTCACAGGAAACTGACTGTCAGGTTCAACCTGAGCTGAGGTCCAAGGGGAGCTGGTGGACGGGTGGCGGGTAGCTGAAAGAACACTTGAGGGACCACAGGCAGTTGGGACATGGCTTTATTTTTTCCCTACTCTCCTTTACACAGCCAGCAGTGCAGTTATATTTTTCATAGACAACAGTGGCTCAAAGCACAGATATGAGCTCCCACAAACAGGTTACATTAAAATGGCTACATAAATGTGATTAGTGCATAGAATTGTGCACCTGCACTCCAAACCCTCTGTGTCATGCTGTACCAGATTTCTACCTTGTGATTATTTTTCCAACCTAAAGTTGGAAGACTTCTGCTCTGGCTTGTGTTCCTGAGGCTGAGGATTTTGTGCTTTATAGGCAGAGGGAGGTTGGACTTCTCTTTTACAGGAAAAATATAGGGTAAATCTTTATGAAAATCTATTAAGGGATGTTTTGTATGTGTTTTGAAAGTAAAAACAGCAGTCTTAGGCAATATCCTACACTAAGACAATCTTGACATATGGAAAAGAGAGAGGAAATGGAATTCGTCTACCTTGTTCATTCTAATTGTATTTTGTCACAGAGATCTATTTTTTTATTTTTGGTTAAGTTCATGTGCACCCCTGAACCCATTCATCCTGGGAAAGATAGGAAAGAGGAGGAGACTGAGGAAAGAAGTAAAATTAAAAGCAGAAAGGCCATATCTGAGAGGTTTCTCCCACTTAAGAGTAAAGTACTGAGTTGACAGGCTCAGAAAAGAATACTTATTGCTCAAAAGGAATATTAATAATATGATAAATCAAGTCAAATAACATAAAATTTAAAAATTTCATATCAACACAAGAGCAATCTTGTCTGATGCCCTTATATTTATCAGAAGTCATAATGTAATTCTGGCAAAAGGTAATGCATTCTCTCAGTAATTACTAAATATAGAAAATACAAAGGAAAAGAAAATTATGTCATAAATTATATGGAACATTCTAATGTGCCACCCAGCAGGCAATTTTAAGCAGATTAATAAATATTTTGAACTGATATTAAAGTAATAGACAAGAAGATATGGCTTTGCATAAAAAGAATGGGGTAATGTTATAAAGGCAATAACATTTATTGCAATGTATTTCCCAGAGTATCTTCTATGTATTAAAATATAGATTCACATTGTTTCCAAAATTGCTATATACAATAAATCCAGTGCAGATTAGCTCACATGATAGGAGGCTTGGTTTTCTTTTCTTCTGTTAGCTTCTGACACTAGAAAACCATGATTCCCTTCACTCCAAGCTGAACTTCTGTTTTCACATTTGTACACATTTTCAATAGTAGTACTAACAGTGAACACATTACTATTTCCTATACCAAATGCTTGCATTGCTAAGAATCCTCTCTTCCCCAAAAGTTATTCTTAGGAAAGTGTATGATAGAAGATTTTTTGTTTCAGTATGACTTCAAGTCAATATATACTTCTCTAAACCGAAACTACTCATTTTAGGGTTGAACTTACATTATAAAGAAGTCTTCAGGTAAGGTGCAATGGCTCGCACCTGTAATCCCAGCACTTTGGAAAGCTGAGGTGGGAGGATCACTCGAGACTAGGAGTTTGAGACCAGCCTGAACAACACAATGCGATTCTATTTCTACAAAAACATTTATAAAATTAGCTAGGTGTGGTAGTACATACATAGTCACAGCTACTCCAGAAGCTGAGGTGGGAGGATCACTTGAGCCCAGGAGTTCGAAGTTACATTAACCTATGAATGCACCACTGCACTCCAGCCTGGATGACAGAGTGAGACTCTATCTCAACAAAAATAAAATAAAATAAATAAAGTCTTCATATTTTTCATATACCAATAATTTAATTTCAGAGACTCTGAGACAAAAGGATAAAATGATATAAAATATTAACCAAGGTGAACTTCAGATTTTAAAACTATTAATTTTAGGGATTTGAAAGGATTTCTGCATTGCAACAGGAAATTGTGGATCTTATTTTGCATAAATACTCAGAGGTTGAGGTGGGAAGATCGCTTGAGTCCAGGAGTTTAAGGCTGCTGTGATCATGCCACTAAACTCCAGCCTCGGCAGTAAAGCGAGACTCTCTCCGTAAACAAAAATAAAACAAATTAAAACAATTAAGCTGCATATTTACAATCTTAAAGTAAAATTAATGCTTAAATTCTGGTGGCACCAGTTAAATTTCAGAATGCATTTTGCTAATGTTCCTGTGTTAATACCTATTACATGATGCGTTTTACTCACTATTGTATATCCAGGTAGCCGGTACAGTTTCCAGTACTCAATGGATGTTCAAATATTTGTTAAGTATTTAATAAAAACATGCATATTTATTATATTTTAGTTTCACATACATTATTTTATTTGTTAGTCAAAAACTTTGTGAGATGCAATGAAGCCCATTGCTTATGATATAGTATTGATTTTCAAATATAGCTATATATTTAACTTTATTGTGTGGGAATTTTCTTTTGGATTTGGCTTACTTTGAAGAAATCCAGTAGTTTAATGAGATTAAGAAAATTTTTAGTGGCAGTGATTGACAGATTCCCTGCTCTAACGATAAGACCTTGGCCTAAATGAAGAAACTTAAGCATGCAGAGGTGAGGTAATTTGTGCTAGGTCACGCAGCAGCTGATGATGGAATAAGGATTTGATCTAGGTAGTCAGAATTCTATGCCTGTCCAATATTTAGATTCCATAAGAAGAAAACTGAAAGAATACAGCTGCATGCAATTTAGAGAAGAAAGACTTTCCAAAAAAGAAAGAGAAAGGGAATTATAGTTACAACAAAGGAAATTCAACAGAGTATTCCAGGACAGTGAAGTCTAAGAAAAGTCCTCATAGAGATTGGATATGAAGTCACATTTCAAGAAGTTAAGGTGAGAGTGAAAGGAAAAGGAAGACCATGAAAAGAAATTATTTTTTCCCATTCTTTGGCAATAAAAGAAAGAGAATGGTTACTTAACCAGATCACAGGTATATCTTTTTTTTTTTAATTGTACTGTAGGTTCTGGGGTACATGTGCAGATCATGCACGGTTGTTGCATAGGTGCATACATAACTGGGTAGTTTGCTACCTCAATTCCCCCTTCATCTATACCCAGCATTTCTCCCCATGTTATCCCTCCCCACCCTCCCCACCCCACACGGTCTCTCCCTTAGCATCCCCTCAACTGACCCCAGTGGGTGATGCTCCTCTCCCTGAGTCCATGTGTTTTCATTGTTCAATACCCACCTATGAATGAGAACATGTGGTGTTTGGTTTCCAGATTCATCCATGTCCCTATAAAGGACACAAACTCATCGTTTTTTATGGCTGTGTAGTATTCCATGGTGTAAATGTGCTGCATTTTCTTTGTCCGGTCTATCACTGATGGGCATTTGGGTTGGTTCCAGGTCTTTGCTATTGTAAATAGTGCCACAGTGGACATACGTGTGCATGTGCCTTTATAATAGAACGATTTATAATCCTTTGGGTATATACCTAGGAATAGGAATGCTGGGTTAAGTGGAATTTCTATTTCTAGATCCTTGAGGAATCACCACACTGAGGTAGACCTTTTTTAAGAGGAGAAAATCATACGTGTAAGGAAGGAGAAACTTCTAGTAGAGAGGGAGAGATTAACTGATATAAGAAAGAAAAAAATGGTCCAAGAGAAAGGAAAGCATCAGTTAAAAAGTTCTCAGAGGAAGGAAAGAAGGCACAAGTGAAGTAGGTGGCCTTGAAATAGACCATTTGTGTGAATCTGCCATTTAATCATTAGAATAGAACTGGTCACTGCAGCTTTTGAAAACCCAGATATTTTAAAATACAACAGTCTGTATTTATATTTCTTGTTGGTTTCAGAACATCTTGATACAGCTCCTAGTTATATTTCCATGGGTAAGATTCTGTTATTAAGCATTTCATCTACAACATTTGACAGTACCTATAAACTTTATTTATGTTAGAAATAAAGTTTATAGGTACATGGAGTTAGAAAAAGAGTCATAAATATCAATATGAATAAAGTGTTGATTTGATGGAGTGGTAGAGTCATGAAAAATCAACCTATTTAAATGTAACTCTAAACATTTATCTCAGAGAATAGAAGGGGTACTGATATCTTTTTTTAGCTTAATGTCTTTTTGATGGCTTTTATGGGGCCAAGAATACTCAGTCTGTTGTCAACATAGAAAATTGGATGACTCAGTTTTCCCAAAATGTATTACTAAGACCCACACAACACATCGTGAGTGTGTACATTTAAGCCTTAAAAAAGAAGATTAAGGGAAAGGCTTTTTAAAAAATATTTCAATTAAAAATCATTTGAAAATGTACCTTTCCCAAAAAGAAATTGATTCAAGTATTATTGCTGAACTAGAATGACAACATATAGATTTACAACAGAGTGAATCTCTGTGTTTTGTACAATTATTGAATTTTTTAAAAAGATTAAGGGTAAATACAAGGAAATTAAGTGAACTTAAATTACTATTTGTCTTCGTATCATAAATGCCCTAAGAGATTTAGAAGTATTGGGAAAGAAGAACATTATACAATATTTATATGCTGTTAAAAATTAGAAGAGAATATTATATTTGCTCTATCTTATGAATAAGTAGTTGTATTTCATAATGGACAGAAATTTTCTAACAAAGAGACTCAAATTAGAAAGGGATTGAATTTTTCAGATTGTGGTTCTGAAATGATATCATAAAAAAGAAAGTGATATAAAAGTCTTTCAGTTGGAAAGGACATTAGAAACCATCTAGTGTAACTTTTCACTAATACAGAATATCCTCTACAGTTGTCCATTGCAATGTATATTAAGCATCTACTCTGCAGCAGCCACCAGGTTTGTAAAGATAAGATATGCTTCCTAATTCAGAAAAAGAGAATATACAAGGAGTAAAGAACAGATAAATAAATGAATTGTAAGTAATTAATTAAAAACTAAGAATGTTTTTTAGTAATGTAGGAAGAGCAACATAGAGAAGAGAGTAAATAATTGGTATGTTATTGAGCCAACGAAAGCTTCAAGGGAAAGTAACACTAGTTGAGTATAAAGTATTACATGAGTTTACATGGAAGACATAAGAAAAAGTGGGGATCAGCAAATATTGGAGGCATGACAGAGAATGCTATGTTCCTGGAAAGTGTTTTAGAGCTTCTGAATGGTAACACCCTTGTATGTATCTACAACAATGGGGACAAGAAGAACATTGATGGGAAAGGAGACTGGAAAGATGGAGTAAGGACAAATCATCTGAGTTCTTATTTATTGCATCAAAATATTCCAACCTCAACCTGAAAGCATTGAGAGGGAGGGGAGAGGATTTAGAGGTGGCTAATATGATCAGATTTACTTTCAGTGAAGTAGGTAGAATGGGACCAGATTAAAAGCAAGGTGGTTAGAGGGGAAGTCATTACAATAGTCCAGACACAACCGAAGAAAAGGGTAGAGTTAGGAGACAAGCATGAGATAAGATTCCCCAGATGTGGCCTTTAATCAGATATGGGGGTTAAAGGATGAGCTGAAGATAGTACTTAGATGGGTGACACAGACTAATTTAATTGATACTAATATTTATGTTATGCTTTACCCCTGGATGGAATAAATGCTTTTAGCCATTGGTGCTCAGGTTTCTGAAAAAGACAGTTAGCTGCCACTAATGAGTATAAACCCTTCCGTGACAGTTTTAAGACACTCAGATGTCACTTACTTTGTGGTGATAATGTCCCAGGTGCCTGTGATTAGTGAGCATTGTCTTCTTCATAGGCCTTTTGCTGCCATATAAATCAGCAGTGTATGTGCTTCAGTGAGCACTTGTAAATAACTTACAAATTAATTGCTCTTAGTTGTTCAGATAACTCTGCAGAAGGATGAATTAAATTAAAGTTGCTCTGTGGCTTATTTGAAAGAATGGAGGGAAACTGAACTTCCTATTAACTTATGCAAAGCAGGACGTATATGTAACATTTACGGTTATCGTCATCATCATAATTAAGAAAAATCCCTTTGATGTTTTGGTATACAGCATTTTACAAAGTTAACTCTTTAATATCAAAACTATACCCTTGGACCATTTTACAAATGAAGATATTGTATAGAATGAGGGATACCTTTGCTGATATGGCTTCATTGAGGGATCAGCACCCATTTATTTTACACTTAGCCTATCCTTGCTTGGAAAAGCTTTGTAGAAAACAATTATTTGGTTCTAATATTAAACTTTGTGTAACTGTCCTAGGATCTGTTTGTACTCATGGCTTGGGCCAGGAATTTAAGTAGCTAAGAAAAAAGGGAGATAAGCTTTGAAATTTTATCAGTGATATTTTCTGCACTCGAAAGCTCCAACTCAGTTTTATTAATGGAAAGTTGTCTCATCTTAATTTCTATTAATGTATTTGCATTTCTGATTTTCTGATGACCTTTAACTGATACTTATCTGCATTGTGTCATGAAAAACGTAGAATTCATTCTTCTAATGTCTAAGTTGACAAGGTTTGTCATTGACAAATCTAATCACTGGAAAATTAAGGATTTTACATAAAAGCAAAAAATCATAAAATAACCTGGATAGCCTATCCACAGTTTCCCAAATTTACTGAGGTATAATTTACATAAAATTAAACCTTTTTAAGTATACAGTTTTTTGATGAGTTGTTATAATTTTATAATGTTACATAAGCACTACCATAATTGATGTATAGAACATTTATCTCATTGTAAAAATGTCTCTCCTGCCCATTTGCCATCACTTCACTAAACTCTTGGCCTTAGGCAAACACTGATTTGCATTTTCTCATAAAAGTTTGACTTTTCCAGATTTTTATACGTGCAGTATGTAATATTTTGTATTTGACTTCTCAAACTTAGCATTACATATTCAGGATTAATCCTCATTATGGTTTTATTATCTATTGCTGCATAGTATTACATATTATGGATATACTGTAATTTGTTTACGCATTCACTGGTTGATTAATATTTAGATTTTTTAAATAATTGGAGTATTATGAATAGCATTGCCACGGTTTAACAGAGGATGAGACTGAAAACAAGGGGTAAGAGTGATGTCAGAGAGAGGCTGTGAGCCAAGCAATGCGGGTGGCTTTTAAAAGCTGAAAAAGACAAGGAAATGAATTTTACTCTGAAGCTTCTGGATGGAATGAAGCCCAGCAAACACTCTGACCGGCACAGTGAAAGAGGATAAATTTGTGTTGACTTAAACCACTAGGTTGTAGTAATTTGTTAGAACAGAAATAGAAATAAATACAGATTTTGATTTGTTAACATACGGTATAGAAAGATGTTTTCACTTTTCTTGGATAAATATGTAGGGATGGGATGGCTGAGTGGTATGGTAAGCACAAACGTATCCTTTTAAATAACCAGATCACCTTAAAACCTACCTTGTTCCAAGGAAAGGAAAATGTTATGTCCAGCCTCCAAGATTGTTGCCATATGTGACCTGCTGCTGAAATTTATTAGTACTGAATGAATTCATTAATTTTTGTTGCTAAAACTATAATCAGGGAAGTCAGACAGAAGTTTTAATACTTATGTAACCTTGGAAAGTTGCATATCTTCTTTGTTATTCAGTTTCTATATGTGTATGATGGGAGTATTAATATAAGTTAGAAGATACATATGAATTGAATAGCAGAATCAGGCATAAAGTTCATATTAAATATTGTGATTATCAATGTCTGGCAATTTCTACAACACTCCTTAACACAATATATATGTGTACATCTCTTTTAGTGTGTGAAATAGCCAACTAAAATCACAACAGATGAGACTGTGAACAGAGTTAGTCATAACAAAAATGCCCGTTTAAATTCATATATGTTATGTCCAGCTCAGGTAAAATCATTAATAATACAACTTTTAAAGTAGGTATTTTAAAGTTATATTGGTCAGTATATAAAGAAGATCTGCAGTAAATACAGAGGAATTAGATATTTTTCTATATCTATCCATCACAAGACATAAAACTACTTCATAGATGGTGTTGTATACCTTCATAATGTCTGGCTTTTTTTGGATTTCATTAGTCATTGATGATTATTGTCTAAATCCGCTAATTCTTTAGAGGTTAAAATATGGTCATGTCCTAATTCTATCATTCTGCCCTCCTTTAGTACTATGAATATTAGCATAAAAGTTAAATATACCCTATCAACTATTTGGTTTCCCTGAGGTAATTTTGTATATAAACGTCCAAATAAACATTTCATAGTTTTTCAAATATCCAAGTGAGTTCCTAGCATCTTTTAAAAGTTCCACTCCCACCTCCCCACCCCACTGGATCTGGGTGCCTAATGTGAAACCAGAATGCCATTATTTGGGTGGTGTCTGGCATAAATGTATGAAAGAAATTATCTTAAAGAGAAAATAAAACACAACTTCCATTAAAATTTGAAAGTGGTAAGGTTAATTTTATTAACTACTTAGTTAATTTAAATAGTAAAAAATTATAAAATGTTTTATATACTGCATTTTCTATTTTAGTGGTAAGATAAGTATTTTGAAAGATGACTCAATTATTTAAAAAAGTGTTCTTCATAATAAGTCTGCCTTTTGTTATATAACTATTAATAATTGAAAACAATAAAACAATAACAACCCTAAACACCCATAAAATTTTCAGCACTTATATCTAATAACTAAGGATGCTTAATGTGGTACATACACACAATGGACTATTATTCAGCCATAATAAATGAAACTCTGTCATTTGCAACAATATGGATGTAACTGGAGGACATTTTGTTTATTGAAACAAGCCAGTCCCAGAAAGATACATATTGCATCTTCTCAGTAATGTTCGGGAGCTAAAAAAAAAAACTGAACTCAGGGAGCTAAAGAGTAGAATTATGGCCTCCAGAGGATTGGAAGGAGAGTGGGAAGGGGAGAAAAAGATGGGATGGTTAATGGGTATAAAAATACAGTTAGATAGAAGGACTAAGATCTAGTGTTTGGTAGCACAATAGAATGACCAGAGTAAACAATATTTTTAGGTATACTTCAAAATAACTAGAAGAGTGAAATTAACATGTTCCTAACACAGGAAATGATAAATGTTTGAGGTGATGAATACCCGTTAATCTGATTTGTTTATTACATATTATGTGCTTGTGTAAAAATATGACATGTACCCTGAAAACATATATAAATAGTATATTATTTATAATAATTAAAAATAAAAATAAATTGCTATTATTAGATCCCCTATTTTAGATGCATTTTATTATAAACATAGAGAATAGATTGGGGATTACATGAGGCTGGGGGGTATTTTAAAATAATAAAAAATATATAACTGTCATAAGGCTAAACAAAGTTAATAATAATCTCTTAATACCATCTAATATTCAGTCAATGTCAACATTGAAACAGGATAAATTAAGGCTTGAAAGTTTTCTGTGTTGGGGATTTTGATGTTTGGTATTCATTTTATAATAATTCTTGGCTTGAGTAAACACATGGGAGATGTAAATAAAACAAGATCAACAAATACTGCTAGTTGTGGTCTATTATGTGATAGGCACATAAGGTTTCTGTGTACTACTGATAATTTTGTGTGTGTTTGAAAACTTTCATAGTAAATGTACAAAATGATGATTGTGGACTTCTGGTTTCAGCTCTGCTGTGTGAAGAGCTTGGATGCCATCATTTCTCTCCTCACAACAAAAACAAAGTGGAGCAAACTGAAAATCAACAACCTTTCTTGCAGCCATCAAAGAATTTAGGTTACAAGGCAAACCAGGACCACAAAATCTGAAGAGACAGAGAATCATAGCTGAGATCTGCTTTTTGAAGCAAAAGCCACTGGAGCTTTCTTTATATTGGCAGATGTACCTATATGATGATTTTGATGCTTTGCTGGAGGCTGAGTGTGGACTGACTTGAGAGTGAAAACTCCCAAAGGTTGAATCTAAAGACAACCACAGATTCTTGAGTCTTATCTCTAGAAATCCCATGAATTCAGAGAAATTCTCTTACATTTCTGGCAAGAGGAGGAGCAAACTAACCATTTTGAAATACTCTCTGAACATTTTCCATTTTAAGAAAGATCTTCCCTGCAAAGAAAAACACCACCAAATCCTTATACAGCTTGGAAAAAAGAAATTATCCAACTCCAGTCCTATCTAGGCTTCTTGTCTCACCTAAAGGGAGGGGAAAATTGATAAGAAATCTTTGTGAAGGTCACTTCCTCAGAACCCAGGCCCACTCAAAACAACTGACATTAATTACAAAATTATAGAATACTTCCTCTGCCCCATATTTCATCAAGACATCAATAAAACATCAGTATAAAAATAATAGGTTATAGCTAAAAGAGCTACAAGACACAGAGTCTACTTAAGAAGAAGCTCTTTGTTCCCCTTTGCCAAAGATGGTAAGACAAACAAAAACAAGGACGCTAAAAAGTCCTAAGCCTCTGACACTGACAGCTACACCAAACATTAAACACAGTTCAACTCCTAGCAGGATTAACATAAGAACTCCAACTAAAGACTTATTTACCATAGTTCCTGACTCATTATGCCTGGCTGTCAACAAAAAAATTACAAGGCAGGCAAGAAAGGCAAGAAAGAACAAAATTTGAAGACTTTGACGCAACACAAAATAAAGGGTTTATATTAAATTATTTAACAAATTTGTAACAAAAGCCATAATTAATAAATATTTGCAACATTCTAAGTGATAATATATAGTCTTGTTTCTTTTAATCACAAAGCATTTCTAGGACTTTTTTGCTGACATCCATAAAAATATGTAAGAGCACATTTTGTAGTTAAATAGCCCCAATCAAAAAAAAACATTCATTTTATATAATTGTAATAATTATGTCTAAGACCATATCAATTAAATTGATTCTTTAATACTCTTAGAAAAAAATCTGAACCTATAATTCCAAAGAAATTTTTTTTTTCGTAAATAAAAACAAAGAGAGACCAAAGGCCGTGGCTACACCGCTCATTCAGTGGCAAAATTCTTATTGATTGGTTTTAGAAAATAACATCAAACAAGGTTAATACAAGCAATTTATTCCAAAGACGAATGTTACTCAGTAACTATAGAAATGTTCCAAAGAAAAAAATAGAAAATAAGAGCCACTATGGATGAATCAACAACCTTAACTGCCATGAATAAAAAGCAGCTGCAGAATATATATAGAGAGAGAAATTGCATATTTAGAAAGAACCAATGAGATGTTGAAACAAGAGCTAAATTAGAGAGGGTTGAACTATGGGAAAAAAGTAGTAGTTTATGAAATGCAAAGCTCGATGCATTAAAGTAAATTTATTGGAGTGACTTAATAATTATTACATAGTTCTTGAATTTGCACTAGGTTTAATTGTTAATAAAAAAACAACATGTTTGGAAAACAACAACATTTACTCCAGTAATATTATCAGGAAAGAAATCAGAAGCTAGAAAGGGTATAAATGAAACAGGATTGGCTATGGGTTGGTAATTATGAAAGCTGTGTGATGGATATATGAGATTTCTTAACAATCTGTTTCCTACACTTGTATTTCTCAAAGTTTTTCTCAATAATGTTTCACTTTTTTTTTCTGACATTGAAAAGGTAAATGTATTCTTTTATCAGAATGTCAAGATTTTTATTCATTTATTCATTGTTTATTTATTCAGCATCAACCATGTACTTGGTGGAAAGCCCAGGATTTATCATGCTTTTCCCCATTCCAACCAAGAACTTAAAGAGGAAGTAAAAGGACTGATGGAGTTCATCATCAGACTCTAAAGAATACCAGAACAATTACAATGATGCTGAATTTGTAACAATTATACAATATTCGCCAAACTTAATAGAGAACAAATGAATAAACTCAAAGTAATCAGTAAACTGGCAGAATAATCAACAATTTGTTTTCAAAATTTTTCCCAACCAGAGCCACCTGCATCCAGCCTGTGCTGTTCAATGACAGGGATAATTTCACACATTGGAATATTTATCTCATAATAAGGTCAGAATATTTATAAATTTTGCTAGATAAAACTACTCAACTTTCTTCAACTTGCATAAAATTTTCTCTTCATTGCTAATGTTTTATATTGAAAAAAATGACAATATAATCCACTTTATTGTTGGCAAATAAAGGAAGGTAAGAAATTCAACGAGTTGCTGCTTTGCTCCCTCAGCCCAACTAGCAAATTCGCATTACCAAAATCATCAATCAGCATTTCCTGTTTTTTTGTTTTTGTTTTTTTGATGAGCATCAGTATTCTCAGTAACATATTTCAAGCAGAAAACTGTAAAAGCTACAACATACAGATTAACTATTGATAAGTTTACAGCCACAAAATCTTACTCTGTTAAAATTTAATGTAGATATCTGCTTGTTGGGTTTAGACTCTCTGACTGTCTAAAACAGACCCACTCTCCACGCTAAAGTCTTATTATAAGCCCCTAACTAGAACTACTCTGGAAGTAATATATTTCTGTTTTGTGAAATATTTTATTTGCTTATGAGTCATCACATTTTCTCAGTACCACCTTAAATCCAACTAGTTTTCAAGAGCTGTTCAACTTGCTGATTCTTTTATAATATTGTTTATGTCTCTGCTTTGGCTGTAGGCTCACACTGTTTCTCACATGGATTATGGCAATAGCAATGAATTTGTCTCTTTTATTCCAGCAGTGATCCCACATGTCCGTCATACAAGTGTTAGGTGTTAAAGTGACCTTTCTAAACAACATTATTGTCATGTAATTTTCTTGCTTAAAAGCCTTCAAGAATTCCCACTGGCTTAAAAAATATATATCTGAACTAAGAATTTATCTAAACTAAAATAATTTGGAACGTTAGATTTTTGACGACATCATTCCCAGTCGCACTCTCACACAGATCCCTAGTTTTGGCCACTGGTCTTAGCCTTCAAAATGTCATTTGTTGTGCTATTGCTCATAATATTCTTCCATCTGCACATATTCAACTTTTCAAAAATGTTATTGTTCTTGAATCAGTTTCATTGTTTTGGAAGCTTATCATCCTTTCCCTGAACTATCCCAGGTAAATATGTTTACTTATGTATTCCTAGTACCCCAAACCTATCTCTACCTTCACTTTTACGCATTGTACTATGTCGGTTTTATTAGTGGTCTTTACACTAGATTGAGTTTCTTATGGATGGAACTTTTGCCTTAATTCTCTATATATCTTTGTACTGAGTACTCTGGAATACAGTAGAAACTCACCGGTCAAGTGTGGTGGCTCATTTCTGTAATCCCAGTGCTTTTGGAGACCAAGGCTGGAGGATTGCATGAATTCAGGAGTTTGACGCTGCAGTGAGGTGTGATCATGCCATTGCACGTCAGCCTGGGTAATAGAACAAGACCTTGTCTGAAACCAAAAAAAAAAAGAAAGAAATTTACTAAATGTTAAATAAATAATTAGCTAATGATAATGATAACTGTTTTCCATAAAGGCCTCCTTTTTAATTCTGTCCTTCACTCTGATTTCATATTATTTTAGAAAGTAAATCTTTGATCATTTTATCCCAATTAAAAAACAAATCGTCAAACATTCCCTATTAACAATGGAATAAACTCTAAATGTCTCTCCCACAGGTTCATTTTTCAATTTATTTCAAAAGCACCTTTTAGATATCATGTATCCTAGTCAAGTAGAAATAATTACTCCCTGCTCCTTACACACTTCATGCCTATCTTTGCCTCTACAACTTTGATTATGCCTCTCTATGCCTTTAATTTTTCATTATTTAAAAGTACAGAGTTTTACCTAGAAAAGGACATAGGCAATCTTATAATATGGAATTTTATTTCACTTTTCATACTGTTAGATTAAATTTCTTATTTCTTCTATTGGATTAATTAAAAGCAAGGACTATAGATTATAATTTTTATCTCCTATAGTACCATGCATATCATAGCTGATCAATAAGCTTTTGTTCTGTGAAAAGTGAATGAATGAATGAATGAATAAAGAATAAATGAGGGGTGTGTGTGGGTGTGTGTGTGTGTGTTTGTGTATGTATACCAAGCTGAGTACTGTAACTGAAACATGGAGATTGTGTCCTGCAATTCCTGAGCCCATTTTTTATGTAAGATTTCAGTTAAGTTGATCATATAAATAAGATGATTGTATAATAATTAACAGGCAGTTAAGCCATTTTTAATGAGTAAAGCAATTACTCCAAATCTTTTAGAAATAAAGTAATGAGAAAGTAAAAGCTGTAGCAATGCAGAACGAAGTTGAAAGAATTACAGATAGTGCATTTATCATTAAGTTCAGCATATGTGTGCTTTTTTCAAAATGCTGTCACTTCTATCCTCTAGAACTTATGCAAAACTAGAAGGAAGAAGGAGGAAAATGGAATAAAGAGGAAAGGGTATTTTGAATAACTTTCTGGAAAGAAGAGAAAAACTGACTTAAATCAAAGCAGACCCACCTCCCAGAGGTATGGAAACTTAACCTGACAGTAGTTCTAATTAGACTATTTTTAGAGCATGTTAACACCTCGTTAAATTGAGTAGCCTCTGACCTTAACATATTAGGCATTTTAATAATTACCTTGAGAATAGCAGAACGTTTCTTTCCCTGTAATTTAAGTGTTTCTCTGAATTTAGTGAAAGATCAGATGCCACTTTTTCATTTCAAATTCAGTGTTCACAAAATATATCAACCAATAGGTTTGGCTATGTCAGAAATGCATCCATGTGACCAGAGGAAAGATGGATGGGTGATTGCATCCCTGTGAACTTATTATTACAAGTAATTATAAAGCCATTCTCTGTTGTAGAATCATTATTGAAGGAAACTTTTAAACTGACATGACAAGCAAGGCTTTTCTGGAGGTCAATTTAGTACTGCCTAATGGAAGTCTTAAACTATATTCACAATTGATTTGCAAATTCCACTTTTAGGCATGAAAGGTAAATAAAATATATAAAGATTCACTTAGAGGGATGATGACTTCAGCACTGTTTATTAGGAAAAAAATTGTAAACAAGCCAAATGTTAAATAATAATAATACTGCATTAAATACTGCACAGCCATTAAGATCGTGAGTAAATTTGTAATACTCAGTTGTGTAATTGTTCACCAATGCAAAATATAAATACCCTAACATTATATAAGGTATGACTGTGAGTTTTACAGCGTACAGGTTGAAACTAGGGACCAAGCCTTGATGTCCACACATAAGGCCCTACATCCTGGATTCATTCCTTATCAGTACGTCATCAAGATGGGTTGTTTAGTCTTCGTGGGTCTAAGTTTCTTCAGATGCAAAATGGTTTGCCTTGAAAAATGGTTTTAGGTGCCTAATATGTTATGAAATATTTTTATTTCAGTGTTAGATACAGCCAAAAAAAAATCTACCACTTCTCCAACACACATACATCTATAGATCTACTCCATTCAGTTTCTAGTTTCTAATAGCCACTGAGACATGAAGTAATGATGTGGAGCACACGACTTATATGCTCACTACATTTTGTTACTCTTAACATATATTTGGGAACTAGAAGTAAAGCACAAGTATTTTCAGTTATATTATTATCCAAAATTATGCAAACGTTAGTGATATTTGATTTAACAGGAAGCAACCTTTCTTGTTCTGAAAAAGATGTAATTCATTATTAAATTTCTATTGCATTAAGTTTTATATTAATAGTATTAGATTGCCTTTTCACCATGTTTATATTTCTCCTACAAAATAAGAAAAATGTCTTACAAAGGACAGAGTCTTATGCATAGAATCTGTGTCATTGCCTAACTGCATAATTATTTCAAATATGTCAGATATTTTGTTTATTTTCTAAGGCACTCTGATTCAAAAATAATGCTTAAGTTTCTCTTTGCTTTCTACACCTGAGTTTTTCTGAATGGCTGCAATTATTATTAATGTGCTATTATGCTATCCCTAAGAAACTACCTTCTCCACATTCTCATTCCTTTTTTGCCTTCTGTATGGCTGCCATAACTCATTACCACAGATTTAGAAGCTTAAAATGATACAAATGTATTGTCTTAAAATTTTGGAGGTCAATGTCCAAAATGAGTCTCACTGGGCTAAAATCAAGGTGTCAACAGGGCTGTATTCTTTCTAGAGCCTCTAAGAGAAAGTTTATTTCCTTTTATTTAACAGCTTCTAGAAGCCACCTGCATTCCTTGCCTATTGACCTCTTCCTTCATCTTCAAAGTTAGTAGGATAACACCTTCAAATATTCTTCTTCCCTCTCTGTCTCTCCTTCTCTCCCCGCCACCCCATGTGTGTTTCCATCATCACATTTTGTGATCTGCCTCCTGTCTCATTGTTTTCCTTATAAGGACCCTTGTAACTATACTGGGTTTTTGTAATTATATTAGGTCTTCCTGGATAATCCAGGATATCTCCATGTCTCAAGCTCTTTAACCTTTTGCCAGGTAAGTGAACATATTCATAGGTTTCAGAGACTAGGACATTGATACCTTGGGGGCTCAAGATTCTGTGTACCATTCCTTCTCTAACAACTTATTACCACCAGAGTAGTTTTGTTTTCTGATAACTGTATTTACTACTTTAGTTATTCTCCATCAATTTCAGGATAAATTTTGATGTCTTACCATGCAAGGCCCTTCTCCATAGATCTCCACTTCCATCTTTAACTTGCACAAATCCTCTGTCATATCTTTTATTCCAGCCATATGGACATTGTTCTGTTCCCTCCTCTCTGCACATTGCCTCCTCCCTTGGTCTAGATAAGAGGGAAGATGGCAATAAGTCAAGCAGTGACATGATAAACAGAGTAAAGAGGACAACTGAGTAACATATTTAGAAAGTAGCATACACTTTACTTAGTAATTACTGAATATGTAACATTCGAGCTGAGGTGTATAAGAGAGAAAACTAGGAAAACAACATTATGAATAAACAATGGGTTTGGAGGTAGAGGAAGATTATGGGTTCATTTTGGGACATAGAGATGAAAATATACACTAATGTTAGAATAAAAGAATTATTACCTTTCATGGAACTTCCTGCAAAATTCAAGATTATTTTTACGTCCATGACTTCCTGTATAGTTTAATTATCTATATATGACAATATGAGGAACTATTGCTGTCAAAAAATACTCCTCTAAGAGGGCCCATGGGTGTTCCTTTTTGACTCTTTTATACAATCTTGCAACATCCTCAAAAATTATACATAATAAAATAATTTTTGATTTGCAGCCTAGTGCCAAGCATCTTGTCAGCAGTAAAAGACAGTTGGCTCACAATCTTTAGATGTTGTTCAGTGCTTTTGATTTAATACCAGGGGCAGGCTATGAATAGCTAACTTGGTGAGATTTGTCTTTAGTTTGCTTTCAAAGCCTTATTTGATCCTATTCATAAATTATACTTGCTGCATTACAGATTCTCATTATCCTTTATTAGAAAAAGCATACTAAAGAGAAGTTAGCATTACATGTCAGGCACTGCCTGTGGGATGAAAGAGCCAATGAAGGAAATGGCATTGCAGTTTCCTGGCACAAAGAGGCAAGAAAATGCAGGCTCTAATCCTCTCATCTTTGATATGTAGCATAACATAAGTCTAATAATACAAGACCAAACTTAAGCTAATATCTGATTAATAGATAAGAACAATGAGTAAATTCTTAAGTGAGGAGATGTTTATTATATTCTAGCCTCCCACAAAGGACTGTGGCTATCCCAGTGCCTGGCACATAAAAAGTGATTGATTAGTAGACTTTGATTAAACATGGATGGCAACTTTAATTTTTCTAAGTACACAAAATCAATTGTATTTGTTAATCAGAAATTTTAAAATCTTTATAAAGGGGTATTATTATAAATGTTCTTTACATAACAATTATTATAAGGTTTACAATGTTTTTAACTATTTCCCTACACACATACACAGAGCATAATAAACCAAAGAATCAATATCTGTATGTAACTTTTCCCTTATTTTGTTATTTGTTATAATGTTGCAACGTACTTTAAATTGATAAAATATTATAGAAAGCACTGTTCCTTCCCTCAAAGAGCCTACAGAATACTGAGGATAATAGAGCAAATATAACAGGACAAATCAGAATACTCTTAATAGTTAAGTCACTCATTTCAGACACATTAACACCATTATTAAGATATGCATGCTAATTATCTAAGAACTGAATATTAAAATAAATTAAAATTTTTACTCAAAAACTTTAAAACAACTTCTGAAAATAAAGAGTATTATTTATTGTATTAGTCAGAGTTTTCCACAGGAACAGAATCAATGGGATATATAGAGAGAGTTTTATAAGAGGGGATTTACTGTGGAAATCTACCATGAAATTATGGAGACTGGGAAGTCCCATGATATGCCATCTGCAAGCTCAAGAACCTGAAAGCCAGTGGCATAATTCAGTCTGAACTGAAGTCCTGAGAACCAGCGGAACCAATGCTGGAAGTCTCAGAGTACTAAGACACAAGAACCTGGAGCGCTGATGTCTAAGAGAAGGAATATATGGATGTCCCACTCCAAAAGAAAAAGTGAATTTACACTTACTCCATCCTTTTCTTCTATCGGGTTCTTCAGTAGATTTTATTATTCCCCCTCACCCCCACATTAGTGAAGGCATAATTCTTTAGAATCTACTGATTCTGGAAATGCTAGTTTCTGATTCTGTAAATGATACTCTCCTTCAGAAACATCCTCACAAACACACCCAGAAATAATGTTTTAGCAGCTATATGGTATCCCTTAAGTCAGTCAAGTTGACACATAAAATTTAGCAGTAGAGAGATTTAGATTTTTGAGAAGCGTGTTTTGAAGAGGCTTAGAAACATATAGAAGTCAATGATTCAGAAAACACAGGGCATTTAATTACAGTTGGACAGAACTTTGTGACACAAGGCCCTCTTGGTGTGACCACCATTATTATTAGCTTAACTGCTAAGTCTAAGGGCTATATAAAACCAGATGTACAGAAAGAACGAGGAAGATAGGATAATGGATGCAATATGTAAGAGGGCTGGAGAGATTCTCAGATAAAAGCCATATCTTTATGGCATTTTAAATTGTTGGGTCATGGGGTAAGGTGGTAGGGAGAAAGGGGCCGTAACCATAACCCACAGCCATTGAGTTGTGTAAAGAAGTTTGTGTGTGTGTGTGTGTGTGTGTGTGTGTGTGTGTGTGTACACACATATATTCTTTTCTAGGGCATTTTCTAAATAAGTAGAAATTTCTGATTGGATTGTCAGAATATCATTTTTCTGACCAAATGAAAAGAAAGTTCATTCAAATTCAAGTAAGAGAGCAAGTACTGATTTTATTGTTCCATACCTAGTCTACTTTGAAGATGAAAGAAGTTGAAACAATCTAACCAATTCAGCGAAATGAATGCAGTCATACTTGACCTAATCAGATTTCCACAGGGAGCCATAATAAATGAAACAGACTCAGAGTCAATGTGCTGAAAAGATGATCATGATAGACCTATGTGGTTCACTTATGAAATGGAACTGGAGAAAAAGAAAAAGCAGAGCTGAATTTCATTCTTCTCGAGTGTGGTAACTATTAAAATAGACTCAGAAAAGAAAAAAGAAAAGATCCATAAACATGCAGCCTCTAAAACAGTATTATGCTTTTTCTGAATAAATACTTAATAACTGAATGTCATTTTAATGTGGGCAAATATAAAGATCACTGAAGAATAAAAGAACAGGATATGTGGGATTTTTAAAGGATCTTCTTCTAAAAGATCTTTTTATAAGATAATGAAAAAAGAAAATTTAAAGGACAGCAACAGATAAACAAAAGTTAAGTCACTTTTTCATCTTTTCAACTTGATTTGCCACTCATGTGCTTCCTTTTTTTCTGATGGCTTATGGAGGAATAATCTTTAGTTCTTTCATCTACTCATAGAGAACTGAAAATGAAAGCTTTTGGCAAGTAGAAACCCCCAGAAATTGCCATATTCAATGAAGACTGAAACACTCACTAAACTCACTGCAAATAAAGGAAATGTTCCAATAGCTTTCTTTTACTCTAATTAAATATTTATGTGAAAAAGCATGATGTATCTCAATAAAGAAAATGCATTCCATTTAAAATAGTTGCAAAACATATTGTCACCTTGATTTCTAGTAAGGAGAGATTGCATACAGCATTGCATTCATATTGAAATACAAAACATTGTCCTTTGTCCTGATTTAACCTCTCTTCTTTATGCAGCTAGATTCTTATTTTATTGTACTAATTTATTAGGTCTAACTTTCTCTATGTCAAATTGAATTACTTTAAAATTTCAAGTTTAGTGTCTAAAACATTTAACTACTGTAAGCTCCTCATTATGTGTGCTGTTTTATAATATTGCTCTACCTACCATCCACTTGATCACCCGTGGTCAATTATAATAATAATAGCAAAATGCTTAGAGCAGTTGAAACCTGACTTGCTGCTACTGAATCCTAATTTGTTTTTAGAGTTTCCAAGAAACCAAATTGTTCTACCATGTTCACCTCTGCATATAAGATGTAATGTCAACTCAGGAACTTGCTACATAAAAATTTTCAAGATCACAAATACATTTCAAGGAAAGCACTCTTGGTGGCCCTTGCTTCTAAGCCTGGCTTTAAATATGCATCAAGACTCAAAAATGGTTACAAATTAAGAATTCTTTGATGTCATGTTTTTACTGCCTCTGAAGAAAATGTAAATGTCATCATTAGTAACTGCATTTCTGAGTCAGGAGGTGGGTGGATGGAAAGAAAATTCCACAATAGCTTCATTATAGCTCTGCAGAAACCTACACTTCATTCACTGAAAGAAGTGGAAGCATTTTAATATAGTATGCCAAATGGATAGAAATAGCTTAGACATTGCAGTGGTAATTGGAGCCAAGCTGCCTCCTGCTGCAAACTGAAGCCCTCCTGATTCTACCTCACTTCCATGGACAATTGAATGTTCACTGATTGTTTTGCCTCAGGGTGATCAATTGCTAAGGGAAATATCCTCCACATTTTCCCGTAAGTGGGAATGATTACTGTCTGATTCCATGGCATTTTATTACATTTTGTATAAAATTGGAAGCCTTGTCTGTTGCACATTTCCAAATGGGAGGTGATTACTGAAAGATTTTCCCCACCAATTGGTTTTGGTTTAGGATTCCTCAAATTTACATGTTTACTACTGTTATATGCATCTTGATTATAAAATAACTAAAATTTTAACATTGTTTTGTTGATACTTTTATTTTTCCATTTCGTTATATGGAATGGCAAAGTAATTTAATAGAAGATTAGTATCAGTCATGTTCCTTAGCCCTGGAAGAAAATGATATTAGTTTATTTTCTCATCCTTAAATAAAACAGGGGAAATGTAGAGGTCAATGATTATAATATTGCCAGGTGAACTCTTTGTAGCTAAGATTTTCCACATGAAATGTACTAGAATAAACTTTATTTTTTATTTATTTTTGCTAAAGAGTGGAGATAAGTTGCTTTCAATGTTTCATGTAGGTGGATTATATCTCAGATCTTAAAATGTGAAATTTCTATCCAATATAAGCCATCCCTCCTGCCCACCCAGTACTCAATAAATAATAATGCTGACCAATATGGTGGACAAAAGTGAATTTAGAGCTGCTATAAGTCTAATGTAATTTTCATTCTGAGCATGAAAATATGGCCTCCAGCATTCATAGTTAGAAAAATACATAGGTATTGGATCATTTGTCAAAATGGTTCCCAATATTGTATAGTTTAAAGTTTTCAAGAGGTTAAGTTTTATAATAAACTCAATAATGCATATGTCTTGATACATAAGGCAATCTGTATATACTGAAGTTGCATACTCAAAAAGTTTACTGAAGGGAAATGTATTTTGGCAAAATCAGTTATTATATTCTTGGAAAAAATGCTTTACAGTGATTGTAAGGTAGGCCTTTGCCTATTTTATTCTATTTTAAATATTTAATTTTTAGAAGTCATCTGGAAATTAATAAGCATTCCATGGAAGTTCATTCAGTGAGGAAGATTATATATTCATAAAATCAACATTGTTCACATTCCATTATACGTAAAAATTTAAATGGATCCCTTAAAGCCAAAGGCTATTATTAATAAATAGATACAATTCCAATATCCAGGTTAGGAAAATAACACAAGAAATTTGAGCATAACATTTTTTAATACACAATACAATTAAACTTTATTGTCAATCTTAAATGGAGTAAAAGTCGGGATCTGGTTTCTCTGAGTATGAATATTACTTGTAAACATCACAACTAAGCACCGAAGAAATATGAAAGTACATACATGAGCTGGGAGTAGTTTAAATGGCCAAATATGTTTTAGAAATCATACACAATTTATTTCTCTTTCAAGTAGTCTTGAAGAAAAAAAATATATTTAACTTTCTAACCCTGTGTACTCCAAAGTTATTGACAGTGGAATCCTTTATTCCAGGAACACATATTAATACCTGGAAGAACAGTATTCTAAAGAAAACAATTTTAGGAAATGCAATAGCATTGTATAATTATACTGTTTCCCAAAATAACTTATAGATGCAGCTTAATTCAGTTCTACTCATGATCTAAAGATTTTTGGTGGTAGAATGAGGTGTTATTTCAGCTTCAATTAATCTATTTCCATGTTGTCTATAGTGAACATAAACAATTTTATCAGGGAAAAAACATTTTATATTCTAGTCAAGATCTGTAAATTCATGATTAGAGGTGATACCTCTGGTTCCAACACAAAATGACTGTGAAATGAAATTACTGTGAAAATGTGTCATATGAAGTACAATAAGAAACAAATTAAAAGTACATAGCCTAATTCAAAAAGAAGAAAATTATATGTAGGGAGTAGAACTGAGAGGAGAACCGGGATGAAGTTTATGGCTTGCAGGAGGAATTGGCCTGGGAATGGTTTCAGGAGCAAATCAAGGATTAAAATAATTACATGGGAAGAGTGAAACAGAGCAGATGGAGATAGGTTTCTCCAAAAAAGACAATCTCTAGGAATTAGGGGAAAGCACATTAAAGCACACACATAAACAAAACTATGTCACATTCACTGATGTGGCAAAAAACAGAAAACAAAAAAGTCAAATTAGGCAATTTGAGCTGCTAGTAAAGAGAACTTTTCTATGCTATTGGTGATGGTTTTAATAGCTAATGTTTATTGTACTCTTAATGTGTTGCAGACACTCTTGTAACTGCTGTATATAAATATTTAGTCTCTACTGCAACCCAGTAAAATGGACAATATTGTTGTGTTTACTTGATGAATTAGAAAACTAGGTAACTGAGAACTATTTTGCCAAGGTCATACAGCTAGTTGCCAGGGAATCTGACTCCAGAATCCATGTCCAGAAACATCCTACTGTAAGCCCTGAGAACATAAAATGGTACTATTACTTTGGAGAGCAGAATGGAAAACTACAGTAAAAAGGAAGAGGTATATAACTAAAAACCATACATTTCCACTTCTGGATGTCATTCCTATTCTACATAGTCAGAGAGATAAATAGAAAAAGAATCCTTGCAACATTATTTTTATTAATAGTAGACATATATAGTATTTATTTTGCCTAAGAACAATTGTTATATTATTAACCAATTATCTACAACAATCCCCATAAGAGAGTTTCTATTAATATCTCCACTTTAAAAATGAAGAGGCAGAAAGATTTATGTTTATAATAGCAAGATAGTTGAAATTACCTCAGTGCTCATTAATAAGATTTATAAAGCCTAATATATATATATATGAAAAGCTTTAATCAGCCATACAATGAATAGTCTATATCTAAATGTAAAAATCTGAAAATATAAACTTCCTAAAGCTTATTGATGCAAATATATTTTTAAAGCATGAAAACATAAGATAAATATTTTACATGTACTTAGAAGATTCCCTTTAAGTTGGGAGGGAAGTAAATGAGTGGAAATTGTTCACTAACGACTGCTAGTAGCTATATTGATTCAAATTTTGAACAATGTAAGCTCTGAAGTTAATATGGACAAATATTGTTTTTTAAAAGCTGAGTAGTGAGAATCCTACTGTTTATATAATTCTCTATATTTTACATACGATTTATATATTTTATACTAAAAAGTGTGACAGTAAATTAAAATTGTTTTCATCATGTATTAACAACTTGACATTAACTTTATTAACCTTATTAAAAACTGACTTGCTCAAATAGACAAGTTATTATGAAAAAATAGCTAATAATATTTACCATTTATTGCAAATATATTTTCTGAAGCCCTGAAAGTTTTCATATTATTTATTCATTTAATTATTTAAAAAATTATATTAAATAGATGTAAATGTTGCTGAGATTGCTTGCTAAAGACAAAACTATTAACAAATTGAGTTGGGACTAATGCAAAAGTTAGTCCGTTATCTACTTCCATGGAGCCGTACTACCTCTATAAGGATGTAGTTACCAGTACTAACTACAGAGCTCCCAGAGTCATTAAAAGGAGATATCTCTGGCCTCAGTAACCTTCTTGTCTGTACATAAGCCCAGTGCCACTAACTGAATCATCTGGACATGGGTCCAATGCCAAAAACCCTTCAATCAGCATAGTCCCCAGGATTATTGTAACTTTACCTCTCTTTATGAGATCTGGGTTCTGCCTGGAGTCGTAGAGTTGGCAGTAAGGTGATATGTATTGGAGATAGAAGAAGTTCAGGGTAATTAATGAGAAGAAAGTAGTTCATATGAGTCAGCTTCAGCAGAACAAATTTCTGAAACAGTCCTTAAAGGTGTATAGAATTGTTCTAAAACATAGCATCACCTATGTATAATTTGTTACTTTTAATTATATTAAAGTTTATGCCAGCTTAGTTGTTTTTTAATTCTGAATAAAATTACTTTTAATATTAATAAATTCAAAATTAAATTATTTTTCTTTTAATTTATTTTTACCAATATGAAGCTACAGCTTTTGAAATTGTTGCTAATAAATGGTGTTTTACATAATATGTTTATAACTCTGATGACATTGAGATTGAAAAATCTAGTCCGACAGTTCAGCATTCAATGTTCCATAAAACACAAGGAATGTGATAGGACTTTCCCAGTGGCTTCATATTGCTGATTATATCTACATGTTGACTTCAACAAACTGAGACCTTTAATTCTTACCTTCCTCTATATTGGACAGTTTCAAAAAATCATAAAGACACCATTGTGATTAAATTTAACTTAGTGTCATGTTTAGTTTCTTTAACTCATCTGTCATCAATGTTCTCATAAACAAAATAGTGTAGAATATCCCCAAAACTAATTTAATAAAGTTGCACCTTTGTTTTATTATGTGTGATAATGCAACATATATTTTGATCCTTACATATACAACATTTCCATAAAATTTTTCTCATAATTTTTACCCCAAAACTAATATCCTGATAACTATATTACTCTCCTGTGTTCCAGTGATCTATTACTGTGTAACAAAAGGGGGTTTACAAGGAAAATGGAACTTATATTTTGCATGTACAGATTAGTCAAATGAAGGATCAGAGAACATCTTTAGAAAAAAAGGGTATGAAAGTTGTAGAAATTATCAAGGAGGGTTAGAAAATGAAAAGGCTGGAGGGAATAGAGATAAACATTGCTCATTTCATAAGTTTGCCTACATGCTTACATATCACTTATTAAAATTGAGCTCCTATAAATGAACCTACCAGTTATTTCTGAATTAATATATTAGAACCCAACATTAATTTCACTTTGACTCAGCTATACCCTAGAGTTGAAAGTGGCTAGATCTAAAGTTCTTTCAAATCCTAAGAGAAATATATCATTAAAAGGCCGTGAAAAAGAGATCAGCTTAGTTGTCATTTCCTGTGGCATTAACTTGGAAAACAGCTCATTTCCATATACCTTTTCAGGCCCTGTAGATATTTTAGATACTTAATTTTAACGCATGCTAAATCAGTACACCCTGCAATAAAATTTTCTTATTTTACACCCGCAAAGACTTAAAAAAAAAAAAAAAACAGAGCATCAAACTGGCATTTTTCCCCCAGGAAAATATTTAAATTCTGTTTTCAATTAGGCAGATAATCTTACATTTGAATGAGGGAATGCTTTATCAGTCAGCTTCTTTTAGACAGAGGCTGGAGAGGCTCTGTGTATAGCTATCTTACTACATCTCATTTTGTCTCTGGCACTGACGATAATGTAGTAAAGAACATGAATTGGCTTTCCTTCATCTCAAATAATGAGTCAATGGATCAGCCAGATGAATGTCAATAGCATTATTCATTATCTTGTGACAGTTACATTTTAAAAAATATCTCATGGCTTTTTTGGTCTATGTCTAGTAATTCTTCAAGGACAATTTCTCAACCTTCAAGAAAGAGTGCATAGAGCAACACTGACTCTAGAAAAATAAGACAGATCTTATTTGCATAATTTAACCACAAATTTTTTTTTTTTTTTAATTTTTTATTGCATTTTAGGTTTGGGGGTACATGTGAAGAACATGCAATATTGTTGCATAGGTACACACGTGGCAGTGTAATTTGTTGCCTTCCTCCCCTTCACCTATATCTGACATTTCTCCCCATGCTATCTCCCCGCAACTCCCCACCCCGCAGTGTCCCTCCCCCCCTCCCACTGTCCCTCCCCTATTTTCCCCCAACATACCCCAGCGTATAGTGCTCCCCTCCCTGTATCCATGTGTTCTCATTGTTCAACACCCGCCTATGAGTGAGAACATGCGGTGTTTGATTTTGTGTTCTTGTGTCAGTTTGCTGAGAATGATGGTTTCCAGGTTCATCCATGTCCCTACAAAGGACACAAACTCATCGTTTTTGATGGCTGCATAATATTCCATGGTGTATATGTGCCA
>PVKP010002534.1:0-66098 GCA_004027715.1 Plecturocebus donacophilus | reverse complement strand
AGTGCTGCAATGAACATTCGTGTGCATGTGTTCTTATAGTAGAACGATTTATAATCCTTTGGATATATACCCAGTAATGAGATTGCTGGGTCGAATGCAATGTCTATTTCCAGGTCCTTGAGGAATTGCCACACTGTCTTCCACAATGGTTGAACTAGTTTACACTCCCACCAACAGTGTAAAAGTGTTCCTATTTCTCCACATCCTCTCCAGCATCTGTTGTCTCCAGATTGTTTAATGATCACCATTCTAACTGGTGTGAGATGGTATCTCAATGTAGTTTTGATTTGCATTTCTCTAATGACCAGTGATGATGAGCATTTTTTCATATGTCTATTGGCCTCATGTATGTCTTCTTTTGTAAAGTGTCTGTTCATATCCTTTGCCCACTTTTGAATGGGCTTGTTTGTTTTTTTCTTGTATATCTGTTTTAGTTCTTTGTAAATTCTGGATATCAGCCCTTTGTCAGATGGGTAGACTGTAAAAATTTTTTCCCATTCTATTGGTTGTTGATTCACTCTAATGACTGTTTCTTTTGCCGTGCAAAAGCTGTGGAGTTTTATTAGGTCCCATTTGTCTGACTCAATATTTCTTATTCCATTGTCTTGCCAAAAATTATAGCTATCACAGGAAATATCCAAATAATATATGATGAATCCTATCATGAACAAACTTGAAGAGTTCTATTATTCAAAAATAATAATTGGTTTAATAATATTTATAACAATTTCCTATTAGGTTAAAATAATTTTACAAAGGTAAAATTATCCCCACATCCTGTGTTTACATCATTTGATTTCTAGAAAAAGTTGGACATTTAAAAATAAAATTTTCCGTATTTATTCATTCTACAAATAATTGTTACAGATTCTTATATGTTTTATTTTATTATTATGAAATTTCACATATGTTAGAAATTTCACACTGGATTCAAGTTATGCTATTTGAAATACTTTACATATAAGCATCTGAAATGTTGCATTACCTTATATGCAACTTAAATTTCTTTGCAAATGTATAGTTTTAACATTTGCTAAATAAGTGGTATGATTAGACAAGTGCGTTAAAAAATCTAATAAATTGATTATAAACTAATATTTTGTCTCCAAAGCTAAGATACTTAGCATATTTTCTGTCTTTACATCTAAAAACATAAACAACAAACATACAAACAAACAAAAACTCTTAGCAAACAGGTACCTACAACGACAATAGAAAAACCCGAAAAGACCACATTATTAGCTCACAGTTCTTTCGGTCAGAAGCTGCACTAGGCTAAAATCAAAGTGCCAGCTGAGCTGCATTTCTTTCTAGAGGCTCTAGCGGAGGATTTGTTTTCTTTCCTTTTCTAGCTTCTAGGGGATGTCTATGTTTCCTGGGTTATTTGGTTCCCCCTTTTTACCTTTTGAGACCAGTAAGTGCAGGTCTGGTCCTTCTTATATACTCCCATCTTCGCATTGCATCTCTCTGGTACTACTCCCACTTTCACATCTGTCTCACTCTCTCCCGTGCCTCTCAGTTCTACTTTAAGGGAACCGTGTGATTCAATAATACCCACCCAGATAATCTAACAACATTTCCCTGATATAAAGACATTTGATTAGCAATCATAATTCTATTTGTATTTAATTCCCCTTTGCCATGTAATTTAATATATTCATGGTTTCTGGGGATTGAAGATTAGACATCTTTACAGGGGTCATTGTTTTACCTACACATTATCATTTTACTTCTACAATTTTTGTTAAAATAGGAGTCAGCATTATTTTTTCTCTGAATGCTTTTAAAATGTTTCTCCTAGTTTTGATTCTCAGTAATTGATGTTAAGGTGTCCTTTTTATTTATTGTGCTTGGGATTTCATTGATTATTAAACTTATGAGAACATATTTTGTTGATTATAGAAAATTCTCAGTTATATTCTCTTCAAATATTGTTTCTGCTTCATTTTCTTTCTCCTGTTTCTCTGGAATTTAAGTTACAAGGGCATTAGAGCTGTTCAACACACCCATCTATTTACATCTCCATTTATATATCTTGTAGCTTTTATCATTTTGCTTCAATATGAATAATTGTCTATGATCTATTTTCATTTACTAATTATCTGGATAGCTGCATCTAATCTGTTACTAAACCTATCAATTGAGTTCTTAATTTTATACCATTTTTCACTTTCAAGGTTTAATTTGTAATTTTCTATAAACTTTCTTCTTTAAAGTATCAGTTTCGCTTATAATTCCTTAATACATTTTAAAACCAAATTAATTACTTTAACACCTATGTCTGAAAATGCTGTTTGATTGTATACCTTGCTTGTCTGTTTTGTTCGTTGATTCTCTTGGTTTTAACTTAAAGCTTATCATTTTATGTTTGTTTATTTCTGATTAAGTGTTCAATTTTCAATATGATAAATTTTAAAGATAAATTCAAGCTCTGTTTGATAGTATAGTCTTCCAGAGAGTATTTATGTTTGCTTCTTACAGGCATCTAGGCAAAGGCACTCCTAATCCAAATTCTCCATAATTCAATCAGAGATACAGAAGGGTTACAGCTGAGTTTTAGCTACTTTGAAATAAAATTGTCTTATTCCTAGCGGAAGACAGAAATTTGGGATCCCACTTAAAAATCTGTATTCTTCATTAATGTGATTTATCTCTTTTATCTGGAAGCCTTGGAATGCCAATATTTTTTTTAAAAGGTAAATTAATTTTAACTATATTTAAACTCCAAAGATCACAAATATTATTTCAACATTTAACCAATATACAAATTGTTAATGATTAACTAACTTTTTTTTTTTATTCTAAGGCTTCATAATCTGCTGTATATTTTAAACTTACATCACAGTTCAATTTGAACTGGCCACATCTCAAGTGATTGAAAGGCACTCTTGGCCAGTGATTACATTAGAAAGCTCGGGTCAAGTGAAAAATAATTCTGGATGCTGGCTTGCTTTTCTTCCTAAGATCTTGGTCGAGTGATTCATCATGAAATTGTTAGCTCTACAATGCCACATTTCATAATTTGCTTAATTTTCCAGTTGTTCACAATGAAATTGCTAGGAAGAGGAGGTGACACTTCCCTTAAAAGGAGGAAAGGGATCAGCAGTTACTGTGTATGCATTCTATGTCCATCTCCATGGGGGTATTTTATTTGATCTAAATTGGTTGATAGATAATTATTTTCAACTTGTTGAAAAATATTTTTCTTCAGCTATTATTTTTGTTATCTTCGCCATCCTAATTGCTCATTCTTTGTTGGCAAACTCTCTGAGAGAACTGATTACTATTAAAACATTGTGCTTCCTTTTTTTGTTTGTAGTTTCACAATGATCTGTGAGAATTTTCTTTTAAATTATATAAATTTGTTTTTAATATGCTTCTCCAAACTGGATGGGAGTTATAAAAGATTCTCAGTAGTTCTTCAAATATTTCATAAATGCATTTTATCTGCTGTTAAATTCATCTACTAGTTTTTGAATGATTTACTGTTTATATTTGATTATACTTTTAATTTCTAGTGCTTCAGTTTTATTTTTAAACGTGATCTACTTTAGTTTCTCTAAATTCAAAAGATATGTTAAACCATTCATTATTATTCTAGTTTGATAATTCTAAAATTCTGTGGGTATATTCTGCTATTTTTCATGTCCCAACTGGTTCATTCACAGTGAATTCCTTTGTTTAGTGATGTATTGTTTGTTTACCATAAACTTATTCTCTTTGAAACACTGTCTGCATAAATATTTAGAATTCTAAGATACTATTGGGTTCCTCTTAGAAATATGTGTGTTTGTTTCTTTAAAATATTTGCATATACTATCTTTATAGGTATTTGCCTTAAATTCTTTTTTTATGTCAATTTTTAAATTTTTATTTATTTCTTTTTTTAATTGTAATTTAGATTCTGGGGTACATGTGCAGCTCATGCAGGACTGTTGCATAAGTACATACATGGCAAGGTGGTTTGCTGCCTTCATCCCCCCATCACCTATATCTGGTATTTCTCCCCTCATTATCCCTCCCCACGCTCCCCACCCCCCACTCTCCCACCCCTAGACCCCCACTACTGACCACAGTGTGTGATGCTCCCCTCCCTGTGTCCACGTTCTAATTGTTCAACACTTGCCTATGAGTGATAACCTACGGTGTTTGGTTTTCTGTTCTTGTGTCAATTTGCTGAGAATGATGATTTCCAGATTCATCCACATCCCTATGAAGGGCACGAATTCATTGTTTTTTATGGTTGTATAGTATTCCATGGTGTATAAGTGCCACATTTTCTTTTGCATTAAATTCTTAATGTGGCCTTTTCAGGCCACTCAGGAAATATAAATTAAAACAAATGTCTTTTTAACCTATCCTTTAAAATATTACATTTTTAAAATATTTTATATAGTTTTCAAAAATTCCATGCATTTTAATAGTACTTTAATGTTGTCTCAGATTTTCCATTTTTTTTAACATTTAAGTACATATTTTTTATTATTTATCTAACCTATCTAATAATTGAAATTTTATTAAACCTAATAGGTAAATATGTTTCTCTCTTATGGAAATGTGAAACCAAATGAAATTAATCTGAGATACTCTTAAAAGGCATGTTTGGATGTTTATTGAAAGTGAGTTGAATTTTTTTCTGCTATACATGGGCCACATTATTGTTTTAACTTTATCTCTGGGCATTTGGATTATGTTGTTTTTATTTTTTATAGTAGAACAGGTAATAACAGGATTGTGAATTCCTAAAGAATATTTAGTCTATTCTTCTTGTCAAGATGGATTGTCTATATTTTTAGTGATTATAGATTTTCAAAGGTATCTATTTTCATCTTCATAACTTGTATATTATCAAGTTTTGTCTCTCCCAACTCTCAAAGTAGACTTTAAAATGTGTGCCTGTTTGTTTCCAAAATTGCCCAAATTCCTTCACATCATAATTTATGACAAATTTGATGTAAAAATCTGATTTTGAGCCCCACTTCTTCTTCTGACTTCTGAGTATTACATTTACTGTCTTATATGATTTGACATTCTTTTCTGAATTTCTTTAAAGTGTAAGTAGCAACCCAGCAAAAGATCCTAAGTCTTTTCTTTCATAAATACTTGAAGATGTATGAAAAGCATACATACAAATAATGGTCACTCTTTCATTAAGTGGAAAATATCACAGAAGGTAGTATTTTACATATTTTCCTAAGTAGACTCAAGTTATTGACAAACAGCAATGCTGCCCAAAACAATTTACAGATTCAATACTACTCCTATCAAATTACCAATGATATTCTTCAAAGAACTAGAAAGCTATTTAAGAATTGATTTGAATTCAAAAAAGAGTCTGAAGAGTCAAGGCATTCCTAAGCAAAAAGAATAAAGCTGGGACATCACATTACCTAACTTTAAACTATAATACAGGGCTACAGTAACCAAAACAGCATAATGCTGGTACAAAAACAGACACATAAGCCAATGGAATAGAATAGAAAACTCAGAAATAAGGTTGCACACCTACAACTATCCAGTCTTTGGCAAAGCTGGCAAAAATTGGCAATGGGGAAAATATTCCCTATTCAATAAATGGTTCTGGGGTAACTGGCTAGCCATAGGCACAAGATTGAAATGACCCCTTTTTTACTCTATATACAAAAATCAACTCAAGATGGGTTAAAGAATTTAATGTAAAACTGAAAACTATAAAAACCCTGGAAGACAACCTAAGCAATACCATTCAGGACATAGGCACACGCAAAGATTTCATTACAAAGACACCAAAAGCAATTTTAGCAAATACAAAAATTGACAAATAGGATCTAATCAAACTTTTGCACAGCAAAAGAAACTAATAGAGTAAACAGACAACCTACAAAACGGGAGAAATGTTTTGCAAACTATGTATCCAGCAAAGGTCTAATATCCCAAATCTATAACGGATTTAAACAAATTTACAGCAACAACAACAAAAAAACAAACAACCTCATGATCCGCCTACCTTGGCCTCCCAAAATACTGGGATTACAGGCATGAGCCACCGCACCCTGGACGATTTTGTTTGTTTTTAATCCATGAATGGTTTTGACTTTGTCAAATGCTTTTTTCTGCATCTATATATCTGATCACAAAATTTCTCTTCAGCCTATTGTATGTGTATTAGAGAAATTTTCAATACCTTTATTCACATGGCAACAATTGAAGTGGGAAAAAATGCAAATAAAAATGATGCTATGAACTTCTTAATCCATAATTAAGAAATTCAATCCATGAAAATGTTACTAAATACTTTGTATGCACAAGCTGTATACAAAATTCAAAAGTGAGTCACAGTAATTTTCTCTAGAAATATGCTATATTAATACAAATATGGCAAAGTAAAAAGAAAGTGATGTTTCACCTTTTACTAATTGCATATTTTGTGTTGTAAAACAAACTTTTTTGATGCACAGATACTAGTGTATCATTGGTTAACATGTGGAATCTGAAAGCAATTACTCCTAATAGCAGTATTATGTATATATCATGTAGCATCATGCCTAAGCAGTTAGGCAAGAAAGCAGATAACATGGAAACATAAAATGTAGTCATTACCTCTGTGTACACTGTATTCTATTTAGAGAAATAATATGTAAATGAATGTACTACTGTTTTTAAAGGAATTTAATATCAGTAAAACAGAAAAATAGGAAAAATACATATATTCCAAGGTAAAAACTGTAAAATAATAGAGGCAATAATTACCTGAGATTTCAAGAGAAGAAAGACTACAAATATTGAACTATGTATGACTTACACTAACTACTTTCCTAATAACAGATATTGCTATTCAATTGCTGCTGAATATTTGTAATTCTCTCCCCAGTCCCTGTAAATTACACATTCTATAACATGCACTGACGATTCTTCACAATGTGACTTTAAGGCAACCTTGAATTATCATCTTCCAGTATTCCCCTTCCTGCCTTTTCTACAGATTACCCAAACAATGAGACTTTAGTGATTTTTACCTGAAAATATACAGCTGCACATACCAATAGTTACTGTAGGTTGACATAAGCCAAAACTGCCAACAATGACCTTAAAATGTTGCTTAAGAATAAAGTCAACCCCCATTACTACAACACTGTAGAATAAACTTTATTTTTTATTTTTTTATTTTTTTGAGACGGAGTCTTGCGCTGTTGCCCAGGCTGGAGAGCAGTGGTGCAATCTCGGCTCACTGTAACCTCCCCGTCCCCGGTTCAAGCGACTGTCCTGCCTTAGCCTCCTGAGTAGCTGGGACTACAGGTACCACTGCCATGCCTGGCTAATTTTTGCATTTTTAGTAGCAACAGGGTTTCCCTGTGTTAGCGGGGATGGTCTTCATCGACTGATGTCATGATTCACCCACCTCTGCCTCCCAAAGTGCTGGGATTACAGGCAGGCATGAGCCACCAAATCCGGCCAAACAAACTAAAATTAAAAGTGAGCTCAAAGAAAAGAGAGTAGGCTTTATGAAAATATTAAAAACTTGGACTTAACAGTGCCCATATCCATCATTTCATCCCTACAGATTTTCATTTTCTTGAGAAAAATAAAATATTTTGGAGAGCATTTTGGAATTTAATTTTTCAAATGCCATCTCTTGGACTTGAGAGAATAATGATTAATTCAGTGGTATACAAGTTCAATGTTAATACTGAGTACATCTTTTAGAATGAGAAGCCTGTTTTTTGACAACCTTCTTGCCTCATATACTCTGAATTACTCTACATCAATAGCATTCATCTCTGAATTATTATTGCTCACCCTCTTTAGAGAAAATATTGTAGCATTCCTGTGTAACTGCAGGATTTGCATCTGGGGGTTCAATTAAATATGGATTAAAGATATTTTTAATGAATTACATTAATAAAAATAAATTAAAAACATACAACATAATAACTATTTACATAGCATTTACATTGTAATAGTAGAAGTAATCCAGATACAATATGAAGTATATGGGAGGATGTGAGTAGTTTATGAAAATAGTATACCATTTTATATCAGGGACTTGAGAATCTGCAGTTTTTGGTGTCCTCAGGGGTTCTAGAACCAGCCCCCCATGGATAGTAAGGAATTGTTGTACTTCTAAGCACTTGAAAGATTAAAAGACATTAGAATGTTAATCTTTTCAAATTATATTTCTTTTTCAATTGTAATTCACTTTTAAAACTATTTTATATGCACCCCAATTTTTTTTTTTACATCTACTGTTTCTCTATTAGGTAGGAAGAATAGGAGCGGCAATATTTTGGTTTTTGATGAGAAGGTGCTTATCTTCACAAAATTTATATAGCAATTATAAGAAAGCCTTAAAGATGCTGAACGCAAACACCATTGTTTCCTGTGAGAACAAAATAAAACAATAAAAAAAATCCAACACAAAATTGAAAAAAAAAGTAATAAAAAGAAAACCAAAAACATTTGCTCTCAAACAAAATTTTTCTTTTTTTTTTTTTAATTCATCATCCATGATTTAGATGTCCATTCTGAGGTTTTAAGTAGTTTCAATGCTACTACCAAGTGTGAATCAGGAAACAAATCAAATAAGAATTTTTAAAAGGTAGTCATTGGATCTACTGACAAACTAGTAAATTTGGGGGTGAAAGTTTCTAATAATTTTTTCACTTTAATGTAGTTAATTGATTGAGGAAACTTTAAATTTTCAGCTTTGTGATATGAAATATTACATTTTCTTTCCTATTTACCTATTTTCTCTTAAAAGAGTACACTACATTTTTTGTGGTTAGATTTTTTGTTTGTATTTTTTAAATATTCATATTTTAGTTTATATATTTTAGATCAATGTATTTTTCTCCATGGGCATGTCATTCCTCAGTTTGTATAGTTTTGCTATCCTAGTCTAGTAAACATCCCACATAGAAACAAAGATTTCCAGTTGAAGTGTCAAACTTAATATTAAAGTGAAATTGGAGCAAGTTAGCTTAGGATTTCTATGGGAATTAATAACCTATTATTAAGTAAAAATAAATCTTGTTCATTAAGTCATTATTTAAGATATTTTAAATTGGACATAAATAGCTATTTTACCATAAAATAACACTAAGTGACACAGCATATTGTATGTAATATTTGAAAAAATATAATAAAAGTGTAAAACTATAATAAAAATTTGCCCTTATTTAATACACAGTATTTGTAGTACAATTTAATTTTTTCATCTTTTATTTTTCCAAATTTTTCTTTTATTTTCCTATCATTATCACCCTTTTGGATATTAAGCATACTTTTGTGTATAAATGATTTCACCTTCTTTACTCAGTCTATTCTATGTATTTTTTAAAATTCCAATCATAATTTGTCTGATTATAAACTCTGTTTTGCATTGCCTATAAAATCCAAACATCTTTATATGTGTCACACTCTACTATTAACAGTTGTTTACAAAACTCCAAGTCTGTATTGTGTTTAACTCCAGGGAATGAATGGAAACTATGCAATGCATGGTAATTATGACTCTAAGCCAATCATAGCAAACAACATTTTCCTGAAAATGGAATTCCATTCTGATTAATGGAACTGAAGAAATCTGCTGAAGAAAGTAGTGAAGTGACAACAAATACATTGATTATAAGCCAGTCATTATTCCATTCATTTTGCATATATTAACATATGTGTTTCTCACAACAACTCTATGGATTAAGAGTTAATGAAATCTCAGTTTTGTGGTTAAACACTCAAGGCACAGAAATGCTATATAACTTGCCCAGGGTGACACAGCTGCTAAGTACTCTAATTCAAACCCAAAACTTCCATCTCAAAGGTAAATCTTGTCAACCACAGCACAATAGAGCCCTTTGATAAAAATTAAGAGAAACAAAGTTATTTTTCACCTTGCCACTTCCCTCTGACACAAATTGAATTACTATGAAAGCATGTGTAACTTACAGCTGATGCAGCCATCTCAAAACCATGAACAGAGATATCATCAATATACTCAAGATGGCAGAGTGGACAGATGGTAAGGTCTGGGTTTTCTAGATTACATTGTTGTACCATGGAACCAACTCTGGAACATACTGCTGCAGACATTTTATTTATTGAGATATTAAATGGTATTTGGTTCTTCCAGCCAAAATTACTTTAATTGATATAATGCCCATTACAATCTGACCCTGCTGTTTTAGCATTTCACTTTATCTCAAATTATAATCTAAACACAATCTACTTGCCATTAAAATTACCTTATATCATGACAAACTACTGACATTTGAAGTAGTTAAAATATTACTTATTCTCTGAAGCATCACCAAATGAAGGAGTTAAATAATTTCTCCCCTTTGTTCTCATCCATCTTTATAAATGTTATAGCCATCATCAAAATAAATAGCAAATACTTTATGGTAAATTAAAGACAGCATAACAGCTGGATGTCTGGGTTATTATTATATTTCCCAGAATCGACAGAAACTTAGAATGCTGCAAATATTCAGCAACTGTATGTTGACTAAATTAAATAGATAAAAATTCAATTAAAGTAATTTAAAAACCTACATTTCCTTGCAATTTATACTCTAATACAGACAGGAAAACACCCATCAAAATAGTCTATTCATGAATATTTCAATAATTTTTAATAACAGTTTTGCCTTTCAGGAAAGTTCAACAGAATTATGCTTACATTTACCTTTGAAAATTATTTTAAATAAATATTAGAAATATTTTAATAGTTTTCCATTTTCTGACAAAATCTCATTGAATTGGTTAGTTTTATATTGCCATTATGATAAATTAAGAATATATTTTAAAAGATACAGGATATTTGGATGAAGCATGTAGAAACTGATTGTTTCTTCTGCTAATTAAAATGATGTACATAAATAAAAATAAAGAGGAAATGGAAAAACAAAAAAGATGAATTTAGAGCAATGGATAACATTTTTAAAAGCTCATGAATTCCCTAAAATTTTCATTTGGTTATTAGTTTTTGAGACAGATTCTGTGTTTGTCACACAAGCTGAAAGCTAATTACGTGATCACAGCTCACTGCAGTCTTGACCTCCCAGGCTAAAGCAATCTTCCCACCTTAGCCTCCTGAATAGCTGGGACTATAGGAATGCATCATTGTGCCTGGCTAATTGATTTTCTTTTTTAAACTTTCTGGAAAGAGAGTGTCTCACTATGTTACCTAGGCTGATCCCAAGCTCCTGGGCTCAAGCAATCGTCTTGACTTGGCCTCTCAAAGTGATGGTATTACAACTGTAAGCTACCATACCCAGCCTTCCTAAAACATGTTAAAGTATAGCCTATTTATTTTCAGTTTTTTGAAAAATCTCTATTCTGTTTTCCAAAGCTGATTCAACATCCTACATTCCAACCAACAGCAAACAAGCATTTCGATTTTTCCACAATCTTGCTAAAATGTGTTGTGTATATACATACACACACAAATATATATGTAGCTGTCAGTAGCCATTTTAATATAGTTTTAATTTGCCTTTCTCTGATAATTAATGATGATTTGCATCTTTTCATAATTTTGTTGGCAAATGTTATGTCTTCTTTAGAGAAATTTCTATTCAAATTGTCAACTTTTAGGCTATTTGTTTTTGTTGTTGCTTGCTACTGGGTTATAGGAGTTCTTTATATATTTTGATAATTAACCACTTATCAGATGTATGATTTGCAAAATTTTCTCCCATTCTGTACATTGCCTTTTCATTCTGTTGATTGTTCCCTTTTGCTTTGCAGAAGCTTTTTAGTTTGATGTAGTCCCCATATGAACCAGCAATTCCACTTTTGGGTACATATCCCAAAGAATTGAAATCAGGATCTCCAACAGATGTTTGCACTCCTATGTTCATTGCAGCACTATTCACAATAGTCAAGATTGAAAACAACCCAGTGTCCATTGGCAGATGAATAAATAAGGAAAATGTGGTATACATATAAAATAGAATATCTTTTAGTCTTAAAAAGAAGGAAATCTTGTCATTTGCAATAACATGGGTGAAACTGGGGGATATTATGCTAAAGTGAAATAAGCCAGTCACAGAAGGACAAACACCGTATGATTTCAGTTACATGAAGTATCTCAAATAGTAAAACTCACAAAAAACTGAGAGTATAATGATTTTCAGGGGGAAGAGAATGTGGAAAATGGGGAGTTTGTTTTCAAGTGGTGTAATTTTAGTCAAGCAAGATGAACAAACTATAGAGATCATCTATAAAATATTATGCCTATGGACAGGTATGGTGGTTCACGTGTGTAATCCCAGCACTTTGGGAGGCTGAGGCAGGTGGATTACTGGAGGTCAGGAGTTTGAGACCAGGCTGGCCAACATGGTGAAACCCCATCTTCAATAAAAATACAGGAATTAGCTGGGCATGGTAGCAGACATCTGTAATCCCAACAACTTGGGAGGCTAAAGCAGCAGAATCACATGAACACAAGAGGTGGTGTGCAGTGAGTCAATATCACACTACTGTACTCCAGCCTGGGCAAAAGAGTGAGACTGTCTCAAAAAGATAAAAAAGTGTGCCTACAGTTAACAATATGGTATTTTGCACTTCAAAATTTGTTAAGGGGACAGATCTCAATTAAGTGTTCCTATAACAAGCAAAACAAAACAAGACAAGGGGCACAAGAAAACAACTCTGGGAGATGTTGGAGATGTCTATCATGTTAATTTTGATAATATTATCACAGGTATTTACATATGCCCAAATTTATCAAATATACATTAAATGTATACAGTTACTTGTATATCAATTACGTCTCAATAAAGCTGCGCCAAAGGAAGTAAGCTTTCCTTTGCCCTCTGAAGGTGCACTGAAAAATCAACTCACAAAAGGCAAATTAATTGGAGAAAAGGAATACAAATGTATTTCAGGTGTATATATGGGAGCCTTCAGAATGAAGACCCAAACACACAGGGGATATTGTCTATTTCTATGCTTGGGTTTGACAAAGTTTGGGGAGTTGTGCAGAAATATGACTGTACAGAAATGATGTGATCTAATAATAACAGACTGAATGGGGAAATCCAGCAAGACCTGTCTGTCTAGATTCCTGTTGGCCTCCCTGAGCACACTCTTTCCTTCTGGGTGTGGAAAAGGCCCTCTCTGGAACAGGGGTCTAATGACTTACAGTCAAACAAGGTAAGTCAGATAATTTTTAATGGCCAATTTTACATAGGTTTTATGGCTGGTTTTTGAGAAAAAGAAATTCTGGTTTCTACAACCCACCTTGGGAAAGAGGAATTCTAGTTTCTATGGCTAACCTCGTGGGAGAAGGAGATTGAGAGACAGGAGAACAGGAGAAGTTCAGAGAAAAGCATGTGCTTCAGAAGCCACTTCTGAGGCCTTCATTTTGGGGTACTGTTTTCTGAGCCCCAACACTGTTAAAAGAAAGTACTGCCTGTCTTGCTAACATGAAAAAGCCTATCAGCTGCTATAAAAAAATAGCCAGATATTTGGTAGGTTGGTGGAAGCTTTTTTAATTAGCAGATGTAGAGAAGTTGACCTAGAAAGATCCAATGCAGTGAGAAAACTATGCAAATAGGCTTAAGTATGAATATATAACAAACATCTTGCATATGATAATTGATGATACTTGAAAAAACAAACAAGTGATCTGAAATCAAAAATGAGTTAATTGGGAGATAGAATGGGAGGTCACATAGGGAAGCTTGTGACTTAGGTAGGTTAGTTGCAGAAATTAAGTCTCAGCTTTATTTTTACCTACTTCATATTCACTAATCATTGATTTCCATTTATATTTGATTTAGTATTTCTCATTGCCTTCTGACTGTTTTCTTTTTCTTGTGACTTGCAGAAAACGTTCTGCTTTATCACAATCCTAATTGCTGGCCTGCTTTTACATCTGTTAGAGATGGATTACCTATAACACAACACAGTAAAATAAACACAAAGGAAATATGGTTATACATTTTTCTAAGTAAAATTACATTGAAGTGGGACAAAGGAAAAAAAAGATAAGATTGAGATGAATTAAAGAATGTATTTCCTCTGAGAGCCTAGCTGCATTAGCGGAGAGGATAGTTTCTTATTATTAATTTTTGTTTAATAAAGCTAATATCCTTTTCACATCATTAAAATATTTGATTTTCCCCTTTCAGAGAAAATGTAGAAGGTTACAATTAGAACAGAACATTTAGCATCCTATAGTTCTATATGCATACTTCTGATTTTAGTGAGCATGCCTAATGCTCTGGGAAGATTTCCTGTTCAAGCACTTTTTCTTACAATTAGGCTGAATGTTAAATTCAGAAACCCAGTGAGAATAAGTTACATCTTTCTCCAAGACTCAGAGAGACAATTTGATTCATAGTTTTAATGAGCATGGCTTTAATTAAAGCTTAAATAAAACCAGTTGCTCTAGTTGTTGTTTTTTACTCTTCAGGGATTCTACTCATCTTCAAGATTGAACCTTGGTTGCTGATGCAAGTCTTTAGTTAACAAAAATTGTTTCATTGTTTGGAAAAGGGAAATTCAAGCATCACTTTTGCCAATTCGATTTATTTGTGCTGGTGTGTGTGATGTTCAAATGTAGATTTACACAATTTTACATTATTTTGTTTTAATTACCTTTCCTGATCTCCTATGAGTTGAAGATTAATTTCTACCCTTTCTTGCCTAAAGCTAATGCTTTATCTCAAATTAATAATCATTCTTACCAAGCTTGAAATGACTTTGCTGAGCATTGTGACATTTGGGACACAGTTCAACTCAGCTAACAGGGGACTAAACTATCTTTTATGTGCTGGGATAGACAAGGAAAAGCTCTGGGGAGTGTATGATTGGTCTGGTCTGCTCTCAGCATCTCATTTTTCCCACTTAAGAACATTCTACTTTTATGCTACATAAGAAATCAGAAATCAGGGGAAAACTCAGTCATATATAATGCCTAGCATATTTAGATTCTTCCTCTCCACAGACCAACATTAGTTGTCCATAGAAAGGGGGATGTTTGGGTGTTTACAAGAATGACTTTAATCCAAAATATCTTGTCATCCAATACTTAATCATCAATTTGAGTAGAAAACTAATGATATAACAAGAAGTTATCAATAACACTCCTCTTCGAAAAGACCTGTTAAACCAACTCTAACAGAATTTGAAGAATAGAAAATTTTGACTGATTTACTATGTATTTCTATAATATGTAGCACAGAGCCTGGCAGCAAGTTCACACTTAATATCTGTTGGTAAGTAAATAAAAGGAAGGAACAAATAAGTGTAGGAAGAAAGAGAAAAATTATAGAGAGAGAGTCAGAGGATGTGCTCTTCTTTAAAATCCATCAGACATTTCTATTAAAGTTAATAAAATCTAGTCTTCTTACCTGTCTTCAAGGCATTTCATGGTCTAGCCTTTGCCACTCCTCTCAAGACACCTCTCTCTACTTCACCACTTATTATGCCTATCACACTGCTCTTATTCAGGCCTCCAAGTCTCCAAGCTTAAGAACTGCACATGCCTTACCCCTTTCCCTGGATTTTTTTTTTTACATACCTCAGCCTCTCTACACATTTGTCTGAATAGCCTCACCTTCTATAACTCATCATAAGCATCATATTCTCAAAATGGCCTTCCCTGACCACTCAAACTTACATTGCTTCCCATCTCCACTCTACTTGCTCACACATCAATATTTTCTTTTTGGTAAGAGTACTTATCATAGTCTGTGGCATTTGTGTATTCACTGTATTAAAGCCTGCCTTCCTCCCTGACTGAACCTCTGTGGGATCAAGCTCTATCTGTCTCTGTTTCATTCATCTGTGTACAGCTGGTACCTTGTACATAGTCTTAAACATGGCAGGCATTTTAATGTTTGTTGACTGAATATATGAATACATTAAAATTCAATCATCAGCTGGGTGCAGTGGCTCATGCCTATAATCTCAGCTCTCTCGGAGTCTGGGCGAAGGGGACTGATTGAGCCCAGGAGTTTGAGATCAGCCTGGGCAACAGAGTGAGATCTCATATCTATAACAAGCACAGAAATTAGTGGGTGTGGTGGCTTGAGTGTTATCTCAGCTACTTGGGAGGCTGAGGTGGGAGGATCATGTGAGCCCTTGAGGTCAAGGCTACAGTGAGTTTTGATTGTGTCACTGCACTCCATCCTGGATGACATGGAAAGATCTTGTCTCAAAAAAAAAAAAAAATCAAATTTAAGTACATTACAATTTACAAGTATAGGAATTTTAATTTTATCAAGTGAGGAATGTAGAAACCATCATTAAGGTTGCAAAATATGAGACAAATTCCAATAACTCTCTTATAATTTGTAATTGAACATAAAATTCAGGTAGACATACACATTTGGATGAAGTAGAATAAAACGTCCCATCAGGAGAGATTGTCCATCTAAGGACAAATGACATCTCAGTCTTAAGGTTTAGATTGAGATTTTGCTTTGTAAGTATACAAAATAATGAACAAAGTTGTCTGAAACAGACAACAGCCAAGACAAGGAGTTATGTTACCAAGAAAATTACATAAGAGCAGAGGACTGAAGACCTTAAGCAATAAATTAGCCTTCTGGTCTTGAACATAAGAATCATATAACTTTAAGGTTATATACAGAATTTACTGAAATTGTCATTTAACTCTCAAAGTTATAAAATACAAATACCATACACACTTTATATGACTTACACAAAGGGAGAATAGAAAATATACTTGTAGCATAGATGACAAACACAAAAGATAGTGATAATACAAAATAAAAGCTAAAGAAAGTTTTCCTATGATTTATAAGCTAAAACAAAAGATAAAAAGGAAGGAAAATTATTAATAGAATAATTTCTCTAATTTTTCTTTTTCAAATATCTATGAGATATCATTACTTTTTATTCATTCCAAAAATTATTAAGAACACACTGCTGCTTTTCTTTTGATTTTAATGTTATTTGTGAAATATATGAAATCCTAAAACTATAAAAGTATTTAAAAATATTTAAGCAATACAGATTCAAAATGAAAATCACACTTTTGCTCTTCACTTCTTTAACTGCATCCCCAAACCTGAATGTTTTATTATTGCTATGAACCACTTACTTAAAATTTCCTTATATATTACATTATTTATATCATCAGCTTTTTGGGAATACAGAACAGCCATTTTAAACATTCAACATTATGAATTAATTTACATTTTGCCAGTGGAAACTGTATCTGACCTGCTAGAGTTTTTAAAGTACAAAAGTATTAGATATAATGCTAATAATTTTTGGTACACAGATACTTTCCAGGTAGTTAGGTAGATTCATATCTCTACATGCTATAAATATTGAAAATAATCTAAAATTCATAGCTTCCAAAGGCAGAATGGATTAAGATAAATCCAATCTAACAGAATAGATGCCTAGAAAATTGTCTTGAGCATAAAGATTTTCAGTAAGTATTGATTTACATTAAATGAGTAAGTGCTCCTGGTTTTTATAACTCAGTTAACTGCTCTCTCTATGTGTCTGCTAATCTATAGATGTGCTTCAACCTAATGTGGGCTGCTTACAGGTATCAGACAGAAAAGAGTATAAGCAATTTCCCCTTTGAAAAATCTGAATAAGGGAACAGTTCTGGAGACAATCAATTGAGCTAGCATCCAAAGACAAAGATTAAAAGACAGAACAAGATTCTATAGGGGAGAAAAAGATACATTTTCCTTATCCATGGCAAGGTTCATGACTGACACCCCTATAACAAAAGACACTAACGTGAAAATAACACATTTATTTAATCAATGTTTTACATGACACAGGAGCTCAGTAATGAAGCTGAAAGAAACAGGGGAAACTGTATTTTTATGCTTAAGTTTGATCAAGAGTAAACAGTTATATAGAAGTCTGAATGGATGAAAAGGGGTATAATCTAATTATAATAAACCCAAAATGGGGGGCATTTTAAAAAACCTGTTTATTTAGATTCTTCTTGGAATCTCTATTTCTTCATTCCTTTCCTCCAGGTATAGGGAAGGACACATGTCACATGAGTAGGTTTTATGACCTGCTTTCAGGGGAGGTGGGTCTGATAATTATTTTGTGGACAAGCTTGTGGAGAAAAGGAGAATATCACAGAATCACTTTCTTTCTTCTGTAGATTTTTTATTTTCAAAATGCCCTACTTGGAGGAAGTGTGGTCTAAACCCTGACAGCTCATACCAAAATGAGTAAGATCTGGAAACGAGCCAAGAAATAATCTTGCCATTTAAGATAAAATCAGGAATATGTGACCGCAAAAGTCACTGAGAATTACAACAGACACATGTATTAGAAGTTATATTCAGGAAGTATTTCAAAATCTGGCAAACCAATAGGAATAAATGCAGCAGAATACTCAAGACCACAGGAGATAGCAAGGATGTGAGTTGGGCTGTGACAGTCCAATGGAGAAGCCCCAGAAAGAGTCCAGGATGTCATACCATTAGGTCAACAAACAAACAAACAATAAATTGGGAACGTGGGGCAGCAGAATAAATCTGACAGTGCTAACCAAAGGCCCATGCAGAAGCTTGTAAATTTAAAGCAAGGAAAACACATACATCTTTAAAATAAAATTACTCCTTTCATACCCAGTAAATCAATCAATGTATTTATCTATCTAAAACATATACATATATATGACACTTACTACAGCAGGAGATAATCTCAAAGGTATAACTCATGTGGGCTTCTGTTAAAGTAGGAAAATGAGTACATTTAACTGGGAAAGGCAATTGAAGAAGAGACAAATAGTAATATATAAATTATTGTAATGTCTCAAATATGAAAATTAGAAACATGTTCTTTATCTGAGGAAAATTAATTCACTGTTTTTAATTTCTGTGATCTATAACTTATGAAATATTATCTTTGAGGTCAGCATGTTGATAGGTTAATGTTAAATTTCTTCTAAAATTTTACCCATCAATCAATGGTTTTGATTTAAAAAAATCAATGGAAGCCAGGCGCAATGGCTCATGCCTGTAATCCCAGCACTTTGGGAGACCAAGGTGGGCGGATCACAAGGTCAAGAGATCAAGAGCATCTTGGCCAACATGGTGAAACCCCATCTTGCTAAAAATACAAAAATGAGGTAGTGGTGCATGCCTGTAGTCCCAGCTGCTAGGGAGGCACTTGAACTTGGAGGCAGAGGTTGCAGTGAGTTGAGATCGCACCACTGCACTCCAGCCTTGTGACAGAGTGAAACTTGGTCTCAAAAAACAAACAACAACAACAAAGAAACAATGAATTGCTGGGTGACTTTCCCAGGAGAAAGTAAATATTCCTTGAACCATCAACATTCCAGTTGTTATTACAAAGCCTTGTGCCACTGACAACATCTATTTTCTTTCTCCATTTGTTAAATAAGTATTTTATTTTCCCTAGGAAACTTGGTTTTATCACAAAACATCCTTTAAACAAAACATCCTGAGTTTTGTTATACATAAATTGGTATTTATAAGATCTAACTCATGTGTGCTTGTGAATTATAACAGTAATATTTACACTTAAAATTTTTAATGCAAAAGAAAACTTCACATCACACATCTTTTTAGATCTTTTAAAATATAGAAAACAATTGTCAGGTAGTTAAAACTTATACAGGTTTCTAAACATACTTTGCCATATACTATAAAAGAGTTATATTTTAATGAAAGCAGACTTTGAAGTAGATAGGAGAATGGGCAAACCATTGTATGATCAAATTGTTTTTATTTCTCTACACCTTCCTACAAATTTCTGTTTGGAAATGTTTTTAGTGGTAGAATGGCAGATTTATTTCCCATTAAATTTTCAGGAACATCATATATAAAAGCATACTTATAACTTATCTATGAAACATATTCTGATAACACTATGAAAATGTTGACTTTATCTGAGGAATTACTTTTTTTAGTAGCCTAATAGCATCAATTCTCAAATGATTTTCTCAGTTTTCATATTTACATCACTGAGTGTTCTATACCATGGTACATTTGTGTTTCTGAGCTTTAACATAGAGCCTAGCACACAGTAGCCATGCAATATATACTTTAATTACTAAATAAAACTGAGAAATTATTTAGGAAATATGAAAAATAGCAGGAAAGCTGGAAGGTGACAAAAAGTGTGCTTGAAGAAAGGTCTGTATAAACAAATTTAATGCTAGAAAATTGAGTGTATGCAGCTGCCCACTTCTGACACCAACATTTAATTAAATACAGTTGTCTCATAACATACTCAATGGTTGAGCTTCCTCACAGCTGAACTAAGATTGTTTAAATAAAATGAGACTCATTAACTTTTCTAATTTTTGTTTGCGTGAAGACTTGAACTTTGCTTTTAAAAAGAAACTGCTCCATCTGCAGCTAGTAAAAAGTATCAGCTGGCAATGTTTAACCCTCATGAATCATCCATTTATTTTTCTTTCCCAAACCAGTGAGCATGGGGGAAAGGAGATTCTGTAAAAAAAATGCAAAAAATGTTTCAGGAACTTTATTTTGTGCCTCTCTCTGGAGCTTATGCATACTAAAAGGAATAGTTTGCTTGGTTTCTATAAAGGTAAAGTACATGCATCATGGGAATGTAACAGCTGCACAACTTTAGCCTTTCTTAGTTGTCAATGGAGAGGAAACAGATCATCAAAACTTGAATGCTTCATTTTATAATGCTGCTTCATATTGTACAGCTTTAAAATGGCAAGTATCTCTTGACAAAGAAAATATTCCATTGCTGCTAGCTGATAACAAATATATGCTTTCCTTAAAAGAAGTGAAATATGTGAAGCTTCAACTTCATTTTTAGCATTTTTAAGGTTAATATAAACAATAATAAAGACATAGAAGAAATCTTCTTACTATTTTTGAATTTCAACAGAAAACAGTCCATCGTGCACCAATCAATTTTTCACAGATTAAGACAATTTCACAAAGTTATTTCAGAAAATGGATGTCTGCCCATCTTTTCTCATTTAGTAATGACTTTTGCATTTTTAATTTAGAAAACAAATTTGTTTAATGTTTTTGTCCTGATTTTAGTTATGCCTAAAGACTGTTTTTTAATAAATACATATACTATTACAATTAAAATCCATTGATGTAAAAGTCAAGAATTTTGTTTGGGGAAAGACAGGAACTTAAAAAACTGTCATATATTGATTTTGACAGACAAAAGAAGGCTGGAGATCAGCTGGCAGGCAAGTGTGTCAACTCTAGACTCTTGGAGCCCCATGTTCCATCTATTAATTTTTTTCCCTATGATCCTTGGGCAGATGCTTCCAGGCTAAAGCTACTTCATGATTCAATGTCTCCTGAAGGGACTGTACAGCCACTGAGTCCAAAGTTCAGGGAGAAGAAATTTTTAGAAGTAGAAAAAAAGGGGCTAATTCCTGACTGATAGGGAGCCTACCTGAGAATTCTGCACCACATTTCTGCTAACTACTCATAAATAATTACAGACAACTGTGGCCTCATATGCACTCCTGCTTTCAAAGAATCCTCAGAAATATACATATTTTTAAGACTCATGGGTTAAGATTTAGCTATGAATGAAGAAGCAATAAAAAAATTTGAGAGACAATGAGGTCACGGGCACATAGAACAAAATAAATCATATTTTTACACAACAGCAACAGAAACAATTACAGATTTAATATAAAATTTAAATTTAAGATACAAACAAAAAGTAAGCCATTAGGAATAAATCAAACTAAAATGTAAAATCCCCTTAGTTTGTTCTAAAGATAGGAATTGATAAATATTTATTGACAAGCACTGAAATATAAATAGAGAAATGTACCATGTGTATTAATAGAAATATGCTATATTTAAAGATATCAACTTTAGGCCAGACACAGTGGCTCACGCCCATAACCCCAGCACTCTGGGGGCCGAGGTGGTGGATCACAAAGTCAGGAGTAGGAAACCAGCCTGACCAACATGGTGAAACCCAGTCTCTACTGAAAATACAAAAATTAGCTGAGCGTGGTGATGCATGCCTGTAATCCCAGCTACTCAGGTGGCTGAGGCAGGAGAATCTCTTGAACTGGGGAGACAGAGGTTGCAGTGAGCTGAGATGGCACCATTTCACTTCAGCCTGGGTGGCAGAGCGAGACTCTGTCTCAAACAGAGGCCTCAGAAATAACACCACACATCTACAACCATCTGATGTTTGACAAACCTGACAAAAACAAGCAATGAGAAAAGGATTCCCTATTTAATAAATGGTGTTGGGAAATCTGGATAGCCATAGCTGAAACTGGACCCCTTCCTTACACCTTACACAAAAGTTAACTCCAGATAGATAAAAAATTTAAATATTAGGTCAAATACCATAAAAACCCTAGAAGAAAATCTAGGTAACACCATTCGAGACAAAGGCATACACAAGGACTTCATGACTAAAACACCAAAAGCAGTGGCAACAAAAGCCAAAATAGACAAATAGGATCTAATTAAACTAAAGAGCTTCTGCACAGCAAAAGAAACTATCATTGGAGAAAACCGGCAACCAACAGAATGGAAAAAAATTTTTGTAATCTACCCATCTGACAAAGGGCTAATATCCAGAATCCACAAAGAACTTCAAAAAAGTTACAAGAAAAAAACAACCACATCCAAAAATAAACAGACACTTCTCAAAAGACATTTATGCAGCCAACAAACATACGAAAAAATGTTCATCATCACTGGTCATTAGAGAAACGCAAATCAAAACTATATTGAGATACCATCTCATGCCAGTTAGAGTGGCAATCATTAAAAAGTCAGGAGACAACACATACTAGAGAGAATGTGGAGAAACAGAAATGTTTTTATGCTGTTGGTGGGAGTATAAATTAGTTCAATCATTGTGGAAAACAGTGTGGCAATTCCTCAAGGATCTAGAAATAAAAATACCATTTGACCCAGCAATCTGACTACTGGGTATATACTCCAAAGATTATAAATCATTCTATTATCAAGACAGATGTACACATATGTTTATTGCGGCACTGTTCACAATAGCAAAGACTTGGAACCAATCCAAATGCTCATCAATGATAGACTAGATAAAGAAAATGTGGCACATATACACCATGGAATACTATGCAGCCAAAAAAAAAAAAAAAAAGATGAGTTCATGTCCTTTGCAGGGACATGGAAGAAGCTGGAAATCATTCACAGCAAACTACTACAAGAACAGAGAACCAAACACCTCATATTCTCACCCATAGTGGATGTTGAACAATGAGAACACATGCACACAAGGAGGGGAACATCACACACTGGGCCTCTCAGGGGGTGGGGGACTAGGGCATGGGTAGCAGAGGGTGCGGGGACAGGGGAGGGATAGCATTAGGAGAAATATCTAATGTAGATGATGGGTGATGGATGCAGCAAACCACCATGGCAAACCTGCACATTCTGCACATGTACCCCAGAACTTAAAGTATCATTTAAAAAAAAACTATAAATGCTTTCGATCAATTCATCTTAGCTTAATATAATTTCCTCAAAATCTAAACATTTTTTATTGGGGGTTGGTGAGCAATCTCACAAATTAACTCAGACTTAATATGAAAATAAAAAGTTCAATTATTTAGAAAGCTATGCAGAGGTCTATAGCTTATATTATGAGTGATTATAAAGTTAGAGTAATAAAGACAGTGTTCTATTGGTGCAAGCATAAGCACATTAGCAAACACAATGCAATAGAAATTCCAAATACACATATGCCTAAGATATTACAATTTTATAAAAATTGTAATAAATTGGGGATCAGTGGGTATGAAAATGACTATCCAATATGTGATGCTGGGTGACTGCTTATTACTATGGAAAAAATGAAATGAAATTTCGACTCCAAAACAATATATAAAAATTCATTTAAGATATGTTTACAAACTTAAATTTGAAAAGAAAAAATATAAAAACTTTTAGAAAGCCGTGTAAGAGACTATCCTTATGACTTATACAAAGGGAAGAATGTTTTAAGACTCAAATCAATAGTAGTAATAAACATATTGGTAAGTTGACTAGAAACTTATGAACTGTGCCTTACAGAGACTGAAAGGACAAGCTGCATTCTTGGAAAAGGTATATTCAGCACATAGCATCATAAAATATTAGTATTTGCATTATATAAAGAGCACTTTGAAATCCACATGAAAAACACAATAAAAATTAGGCAAATCACATGAATAGGCATTTTACAGAAAAGAAGACTGAGTCTTCCATAAATAAAAATATATCTTCAGCCTCATTATTTTTAGAGAAAATCAAATTTAAATCACCCTGAAATAATCTTCCACTCTTGTGAAACTGGCAAAAATTATATGACAATACCAAGTGTTAGAGGCAACGAAATGAAACAATAGGGGTTTTCACATTCTGCAGGTCAGGAGTATAAATTGATATGACCAATTTGAAAAACAATTTGAATACTCTTAACTGCATTAAAGATATGTATACTCTATGTTCCAGCTATTCAATCTATAGACATGTCAAAGATATTATTGTATATATATGCTAGAAAACATGCTCAAGAATATTCATAACAGCACTGGTTTTAATAAAGTCATAAACCAGGTAAAATTTAACAACACATACAATTAACTATATAGATATATTTTTATATATTACTCTCTCTCTCTCTCTCTCTCTCTCTCTCTATATATATATATATATATATATATATGAATGCAGGGAAATTATCAACCAAAAATTAAAGATAATGTTAATCTTAGAAGTAGGATGTAAGTTTGAAGGGCTGATAAGTAAAAGGCACATAGGGAGATTCAAGTTGGTGAATTATATTTGTTAGGTTGTGGAATAGGTATGTGGATATTGATTATATTTTAAAATAATATACATTATTTTTCTCATAAGTGACATTTTATAATAATTTGTTACATGTTTAATTTATTAGATGATGTTTTCAGGAGAAAAATATATACAGATATAAAATGCTATTTATGCAATATATTCATACTGAGGCCAGAATAAACATTCTTAAGGTACCAGGTATTATGTAATATTGGTATCTGCTCTGTATATTCCACTTTCAAAATTTTTGACTACCGTTGATCTATCTAATTTACCACTTTCTAATATATGCTTTAACAGTAACTACAGGACTTCTTTCAAAAGAGAGTATGTATTATAGGAGTCTTTCATTGCAAGTGACAGAAACCCAGTTGAACTTAGGCAAAATGGAAAAGGTACAGGCTAAAATAATTATGCTGGAAAACAAACAGGAATATAAAAAGGCCCAGCTATTTACATGTTTGTACCTCGGCATCTTTACTTCCTTCTTGTAAACTGGCTTTTGAACCTAAGAGCTGGACACTTACTGGCAGAAGTTTGGGGTTCACATTTTTCCAGCTTTCATAGAGGAATATACCTTAAATTAACATCTTTACTAGACATAAGCAATGTATATCTTTCATATATCTCTTTTTCAAACCCTTTAGCATTTTAGTTATTTAATTCCTTTAAGAAACAATGCATTCTGAATGCCAAATATGTATGAGGCATTTGGAAAACAGATGAAACTCTGAGAAAATTTTTCCCTAAAAAGAGACATAAAATGTACACATCAATATCATAAAATAGAGAAAGTTGTTTGCATATGAATAGTACTGTATGGTATAAAATTGACAACCATTGAATTTCATAGATAAAATTACAAATATTCAACTCCAGAATATTTAACTTTAAAGTTTGATGGGTATTTAGAGGTTAAAGAAGAGACTGAGTAAAGAAACAATCCATTTATTTAATTTGTATATAGTAGCTGCCCATACTCAATCATAAAATAGGCATTTTAAAACAGTAGGCTTGGTGCAGCAGCTCATGCCTTTAATCCTAAAGCGTTGGGAGGTCAAAACAAGAGGATCCCTTGAGCCCACAAGTTCATGACCTGACCGGGCAACATAGCAAGACCCCATCTTAATATTTAAAACAAATAAAATAGGTAAAAAGATCTGGCAGTATAATTAAAGTGCTGGTAACAGATTTTTTAAATGTATACATTTGCCCATATCTATAATTTATGCAACAACTCTATAAATCATGTTAATAAATGACTCATGAGAAAAATGTACATTGTTTTCTTTTACATGTGACATAATATTAGATTAGTTTTATTCAAGATTAAATTTTACCTATGCTATTCTATTTTTCAAAAGTATATTCTAAAAAATTATACACTTGTATCCCTGACTCCTTATCTCAGTAGTCTCAATTTTTATCCTGTCATTTCTATGCTTTCTACATAAAGTCTAGAATAAAAAATCTCTAACAGCCCTATCAACACCAGCTATGAACCTACTTCCTCCTGGTCTTCCTGGAAAGACTGAAACTCAAACACCATTATTTTAACAACTGTCTTGTTAGCACTCTCTACTCCCTGTCTGTGTGTCTTTTAACACCTTTATTTACACTGGGTGATAATTTTAAGTGTCTATCCTACAGACTTTCATACAAAATATCCAACTTTTATCCTTACCCCTGTATTCCCCTTTCTGAGATACAGTTCTCTTTACTTTGCCGAAGGCTATGAACTCTTCCTTTGATCTACACCTTCCGTTCTGTCTTTCCTTTTCAGTATTCATTCTAGGCCATCGTAGTCCCACCTGTGTCCATCCAGTCCTACTCCGCGCCTCCAATCGCTGGCCCTTTTACATCCTGCACACTCTTTAGGTTACCTGCCTTGTAGACATTTACTTTTTGAATATGCTAGTCATATGTCACAGCATATGTGTTTTATGAAATTAAAAATCTCGCTCAGAAATTGCCCAATTTAGTAGATCAAAGATTGTTTAAGTAATATAAAATATTTGGGTCATATTCAGGCTAGAGTTTATTTCTCCATCTCTGACACAAAAGAAGTTCTTGATTCCAATTAGGATGAGGGCTTTATTCCTCACAGGGCATACTAATAGCCTTTTTGACCTCTCAGGGACTACTGACACACAACCCAAGAGTATAACATAGTGAAAATACATTATAAATATAATGTTCCCTGTATTTTGACAGGATCTACATTTTATAATCTCTGGACATCCTTACCACTTTGAAAATAATATTGCTTTCTATCTTCTCTGTTTCATATTAGGGTTTTGGGCAAATTCATGAAAGAGACAGAAGGGAGTAGAATTCTCCAAGCACGGCTGAGTTGATTTGTTAGTTTGGGCCTTTGTGTCAGAGACAGTGGCACAGTTTCAAAAAGCGAATTTTATTGTTGCATTATACTCCTTCTTATGCTGACCGATTCCTTGGAAATTTTGCCTAAAATCTACAAGGTAGTTTCCTAAATTGAGCACTCACATATTAAAATCCTATTTTTTTCTTATATGCTTAAGACCAATCACAATCCATATACACATTTTTAGATATCTTTGAATTATTTATGTTTTCCTTGTTTATTATTCATGGATACAACGGGAAATTTGCTGTGGTAGAAAAACAAGCAGCAGCCAAGTGAAATCTTCCTTGCCAAATTGTTAGAGTGAGATATGAGGAAGTTTATAATGAACTTGATCGAAGCTCTTTTACCCTATACCAAAAGAATTAATGCTATTTATAAAAAGAAGACAATTTCTAAGTACAACCTTATCTTTTGCAGAACTAGGATGTTATTTACCCTCAACAAGTCTGCAAAGAACACCTTAAAATCATCCTTGCAATAGAAAATAATTTACCTTCCCCATACCTTGGATAACTTACACAAATATAGCACATATTAAAGCAAAAATACAGTTTCACGCAATATTAGCAAGTAAAGTGATTATCTCTGAGCTGGGAGAATCAATCAGGCACTATGTCAGAGCAAAATACGTGGCTAGAAGAATAATTTCTTTATATTAAATTTTTAAACATGTGGTGATAACAACCTTAAACAATTTTCACTAAAATAACTCATGATAGCTGTATTTCAAGTACTCATATTTGAGTATTATTCAGTATTATGATACAGTCTTTAGAGACATATTTACTTATATGAATAATGGGATTATATTTCCTTGATTATTTTTTTCTGAAATAACAGTAACATGAAGGTATATTTCTTCCTCCTATTAAAACAGAACTGATTCAATGGTCTGTTTCAGAGTAAACAACATTCTCTCTTTTTTTGTATCTTAACCTTGTCTTAGTCTTTTCCATACTCCTGTTTTTTACCTCTATTTTAGCAGGCTAAGAAGACAAAGACAAGCAAAAAAGAAAAAAAAAGGTAAAATAATGCTGGAGACATAATATATAATTAGAGGAAAAAGACATGAGAAATATTTTTAAAGTATTGTAATACGTACTTAAAAGCAAGTTGGTAAAAATATAGAACAGATTTTTTTTTTTCTTTATTTTTTCTTTTGAGAGCAAGTATTGCTTTGTCGCCCAGGCTGGAGTGCAATGACCCAACCTCTTGGCTCACTGCAACATCCACCCTCCAAGGTCAAGCGATTCTCCTGCCTCAGTCTCTCGAGTAGCTGGGACCACAGGTGTGCACCACCACATCCAGCTAATTTTTGTATCTTTTAGTAGAGACAGGGTTTCACCATGTTGGTCAGGCTGGTCTCGAACTCCTCCCAAAGTGCTAGCATTACAGGTGTGAGCCAGGACTCCTGGCCAGATTTTTTTTTAAATTACATAATGAATTAAAATACTTATCCAAGTTTTAAATACAAATATTTTTTATATCAAAATAAAATTATTCCTAGTGAACATAAACTAAATACAAACTAAACATTAGCATATTAACTGCTAAACTCTTAGTTCACAGTCAACATAATAGGAGATCTTGAAGAGAAAGAGATCAGAAATATGTTTGAGATATTTATTATACAAAGGAGTTAAGGGATAGTACCTCTATTAGTTAGAAGAAATGTTTGATGTTGCAGAGATCATCAGTGTAAGACCAGAAAATAATAAAATAATTATGTTTGGATAAGGCTGAATGAAGATGTAGTTTAACTGAGTTAAATTCTCACTCACTGTTGCAAGTAGTCAGTATATGATAGGAAAAAATGATAAATCAAAAATAAAAGTATGAATATATTATTTCAAGTTGTTGATCTATGTTAAATATAAAATAAAATGTTTTGGTTCTTCTTTGTGGAGACAGGTGCCAGGCACCTCTTTTGAGTCATCCTGAAGCTCTGTACAAAATCAACTGTTAAAAAGCATGTGAGGGCAAAATTTGAGTAGGATAAAGTGACAGGAAAAAAACTTCCATATTATAAATCTATTTTGTTCTTTTGACTCCATGCATGGTTTTATTATGATAAAACATACAATTAGTTAAATAAGTTAACACAAAATATCAACATTCATTTTGTATATGGCTTGTCAGACGGGTCTAAAGATAATATTTATAAACATTCTATAAAAGAATTGATTTGGAAGATAGGGCATTACATGTTCACTGTATGTGAACATGTTCAAGCCAGCAAAGACTGTTGGGATATCTAAAATATTATGTAGTCAAATTCAAAGGAAATGTATTGGCTGTACAAAAAGAAAAAATAGTTGCTATAAATATATGTAAATTAATAAGTTACTAGCAGGTCCCAGTGAAAACCATTGACCACATTAGTGTGATAATATAGGGTCAACATTTTTCTAAAAATTGATAAATAAAAGAAAGAAAAACAAAACATGTATTCTGCCTTTAGTACTTTAACATAGGCCAGCCAAAATTTTCGTTAAGGGAAGTTCTTATTTGTAGACAAAATTTAGCTAACAATTAAAGGCATTTAATAAAATTAGATTATAATCTTGTAACCTTTAATTAAATGGTAAATCTATGCAAACTATAAAAATTAAGTGGAAATATTGTAATGAGTTGGTATGAATGACAGCACCTGAAGACATTTTATATGGTTTGGCTGCATCCCCACCCAAATTTCATCTTGAATTTTAACTCCCACAGTTCCCACATGTTGTGGAAGGAGCCTGGTGGGAGGTAACTGAATTATGGGAGTGGGTCTTTCCTGTTCTGTTCTTATGACAGTGAATAAGTCTCATGAGATCTGATTATTTTAAAAAGGGGAGTTTCCCTTCACAAGCTCTCTTGTCTGCTGCCACGTGAGACGTACCTTTCACTTTCTGCCATGGTTGTGAAGCCTCCCCAGTCACACATAATTGTGAGTCCAGTAAGCCTCTTTCTTCTGTAAATTGCCCAGCCTCAGGTATGTCTTTATCAGCAGTGTGAAATGAACTATTACAACATTTTTAATATGATGAAAAGAAATTAAGTCTTTTGTTTGATGCTATAAGAATTACCCAATACTACCTAAGGTGTACTTATTAAAAATTGAACTCAAATACTCATCAAGGCTATATAAAAAGAAAATCAGTGATTGCAGGATATACAAAAATTTAATAATGTTAGAGATGAAATTACAAATTCCAACATATGGAAACTCTACAGAATGTTCAACTTTGTTATTTACCAAATAATTTCCAACAAAAAAACTTAAGGGAGAATAACTTATAAAATAAAAAAGACTTAAAAGACCTATCAACCAAATGTAATGTAAAGAAATCATTTGGTTTCTGATTTATAAATAATCAACATAAAGATATTTATGCTGAAAAGTGAAATGATTTTTGATGATATTTAAAAAGTTATCAACTTATTGTAGGTATTTTACATATTAAAACAATTTTTCACTTTTTTTAGGAAGAAAACATAACTAAATTGTTACAAAAGGATTGAGAAAAGAATCCTTTGATTGGCTTGAGTCAGCAGTTGTGGCAGGAATGGGGTTGGGGAAAATGGGGAGAAGTGAGTGAGGATAAAAGGAATGGACATGTACTGATGTTGGAGAAATGAATGATGAGTTCCTAGAGGTACTCGACTACTATATGTGCTTGGAATTTATCATGAAAATATTTCTGAAAGAATATATTCACTATTGAAAATTTAAATAAGGGGAATAAATTAAAATAAAAATCAGTTATAATCCCATAATTCCAAACATTTAAAAGTTTTTTTTATTTTATGAGGAAATTATAGCCTTAATATATGAATATGGCATATTAATCTTTAAATAGTATAATACCTGAGAATTTTGCTGTTATTACAATGTATCAAATATATATTTTACTTATTTTTATAAATGTGAAACATAAAGCAAGCCTAATAGAGATATACTAGAATAATAAGTACTAGAAATAAAAATTCCATATATAATGATTACATATAAATAGGAAAATGAATTATAATTGCCCCAAGAAATAATCATACTTGATTTAAAGAAACTTGTAAAGCAAAATAGAATTCAAAAAGCTTTCGTTTTTTTTGTATTTGACCCCTGTTATACTTAATTTGTTTTAGCATGATATAATTATTAGAAACATTTAAAGTAATATTGTTACCTGTGGAAGAGATTTGAGTTCCAGAGACATTGGTGATAAATCCGTATAGGTTTGCAGCAGCCTCAACTCTTGCCTCTTCATAAGGATGTCCATTAAGGGGTATAAGGCAGGAGACACTGAGGCAAGTTTCGGAGCAGGAGTGAAGGTTTATTAAAAAGTTTTAGAACAGAAAGGAAAGGAAGGAAGGAAAAGAAGGGAAGCACAACCTGGAAGAGAACTAAGTGGGAGACTTGAGAGTCCAAGCGCACAGCTTGACCTCTCCACTGGGGTTTACACGTTGGCATACTTCCGGGATCTTGTCTTCTCACCGCTCCTGAGATCTTACTGAGAAGCAGCTGGTCAGTCTCAGGTGTTTCCTATTAGAAGAGTGCCGCTCCCGGTACCAGCTGTGACCAATTACTACTTTAGAGAAACAGTTAACAACTGCCTGACCATCACCTGACGGTCTCCCAGCACATTTGGTGTGTGGAGTAGGAGAGCACTCTCCTGCCCTGCTCAGACTTTACTACTACTGCAAAAATATTTCTTGAATATTCTTTTAGTACAAAGTCATGAGAATTCTGATGTTTCAGTAGTGATTGTAACACAAAATTATATAAATAAAAAGAAAATTAAGCATCAAATATTAATATGTGTTTGAAATACATCTGGTAAAAAATATTTCTTAAAACATGAAGAAACCTATAATTGGCATTTAATATTTAGTTTCTGAAATTTCCGCATGAATAGAGAATGCTGTTATCTTTACAACACATGAGCCCAGTGATACAAGCTTTCACGATAGAGAAAATAAACTATTTTTAAGAGTAATTGTAGGTCAATGATAAATACATTTTGCTACTGCAAATTATAATAGTATGTGCGGTGTCATAGGTGTGCTTTTCTATTGAACTTTTTTGAATATAAAAGTGATTTAAACTCGAATAGATGAACCCATAAAGTTTATCTGCTTCAACTTCTGAACTTTATCTGAAAAGCTCACTTTACTCACGGTCAGTCATAACAATGCACTATGATCAATGTCAGTGCTGTGATATTTTCTTTCATATTTTGGTTTTCCAAGGAAAAACAGTTTTTTATACACTGAAAAACCTGGACTACCCTTTGTGTCAACCGTAGAGAGTTAGTTCAAGGAGGAACTTATGATCAATTAGAAAATAATCATTCTTTCCCTAAAGAATGGTAGTACTGTGAAAATTAGATGGCAAGAAAATTTACTGAGCTCCATAGAAACACATACAGTAAGATTCAATTGAGTAATAAGAATAATGATTCGTTTTCATTTAGTAGATGGCTCTAAGAGGTGATATTGAAAGCTTCTCTATAAATTTTTAAAAATATCTTAATTCCCACAATATCCTTCCTTTACAAAGATACAGATTTGAAAAGTTTTATCTATTCCTCTCCTTTGAACAGGAGGAATGACACTCACAAGTATGAGTTACTGCAGTCAGAGAGACCTGGATGCAAATTCTGACCATACCTCTTTATAACTATGATGTTGCAACAAATCTCATAGAAACTTGGTGTCTTTCCTACCTAAATTGGAAGGGTATTCTTGTTTGTTTTTTTCCTTGATTATTTGTACTGTTTCTTCTGTTGTTTTGGGTGTGTGTGTGTGTCTATGTGTGTTTTTCCCTGACTTCGAGTAGCTTCCTTACATACACATGCTGATTAGTACTCTACTTCATACTCTAGGTTAACTCTGCATATCTCTGGAGTTCAATCTGCCTTGCAGTACCCTGTCTTGTGAACTCGAGCTTCCCTTCTTTCCCAACACCCTAAGCTCCATCTTCTCAATTCAGAGACTCCACTGAGCTCTATCTGGGTTCTCTTTCCCTGAGCTGTATCCTGGAAACTCTTCAGGTGGTACACTACAGCATCCCAGGGCTCATCGAATTCATTTTCTGTCCATCAGGGATCACTGTTCTCCACTGCCTGATAACCAGTGGTTTTACTGTTGCGTCCGATATTTTCTTCCATTTTGTTTGGTTCAGGCAAAAGGGAGTATCCATTCTTCACTATTCCATCTTGGCTGCTTTCTGAATCCTTTGAGGGAGATAGAAGAAGATGCTTTCCTGGGAATTTTACAGCCCATTCAGTCCTCAGTGGGGGCCCATATTTCAGATTTGTTTTGTTTCATCAGGAAGACAGGGTCCAACTACCATTATTTCATTTGATAGACTAGACCATTGAGACTCACTAGAGTCTCCAATTCTGCCCAAATGGGAGTGAAGGAAGTGAATGAGATTAAGGTCTGCAAAATTCTCCCTTCAGCCTGCTCAATGCCATGAGAAAATACTTGGACCTTTGTCAGTCTCAGATTTACACTCTGCCTCCAGTCTTTTCCAGCAAATTGACTATATCCCTGAGTCTCATTGTTTTTGTCTGTTTGCAAATCATATTGTGATTTATAGAGTACCTCATTTGGAAGATTGTTGTCATTCTCATTCCATCATCTTCATTCAGTTTCTCAAATAGAACTCTTCCATCTGCCACATTGGATTCTTGGTAGGGCAAGGAGGAGTGTTGTTTGTTTAAAATGCAGATTCCAGGTCCCATCCAGCTCACTAATATCAAATTGGAGGTTTGGACATTATCTGCACTTTAATAAATTGGTAAAATACACAGAACATATAGTTTACTGTCTTAACCATTTTAAGTCTACAGTCATTTCATGATAAATATAATTGTTTTAAGATGCGATCAATCGCCATAACCCTTTTCATCTTATAGAACTGAAATTCTGTACCCATTAAATAATAACGCTTCATTCCTGGCTCCTCGTATCCTTAGTCAACCACCATTCTACTTTAATCTCTAGGTACTGACTACTCTAGGTAGCTCATCAAAGTGAAATTGTATAGCGTTTGTCTTTTGGTCACTGGTTTATTTCACTTAATGTCCTCAAGGTTTATGCACTTTGTTTATGTCAGAACTTCTTTCTTTTTAAGGCTGAATAATATTACATTTTTTGTAAATACTAAGTTTTGTTTATCCATTCATCCATTCACAAACATTTGGCTTATTTCCACATTTTAACTAGTGTCAATAATGTTGCTATGGACCTGGTTGTACAAATATACCTTCAAGACATTATTTTTATTGTTTTAGGTGTATACCTAGAGATGGAATTTCTAGATCATATGACAGTTCTATCTTGAATTTTTTAACAAACTGCTATGCTGTTTTTCATAGAAGCTGTACCATTTTACAGTATACCAGTGGTGAACAAGGGTTTCAATTTCTCTGCATCTTTGCTAACACTTGTTATTTTATTTTCATAGTAGCTGTCTTAATACGTATGAGTTGGTATCTCAATGTGGTTTTGATCTCCATTTTTCTAATAATTGGAATGTTTACTGTCTTTTCATGTGCTTCTTAGCCATGTGTATATCTACCTTAAAAGAAATGTCTATTCTTTGTTCCTTTGTCCATTTTTCTTTTCCTCCTTTTTCTTTTTCCTTTTTTTTTTTTTAAGACAGGGTCTCACTCTGTTACCCAGGCTGGAATGCAGTGATTTGATCTCAGCTCACTGCAACTTTCACCTCCCTAGCTTAAGCGATCCTCACACCTCAGCATCCTGAGTAGCTGGGGCTAAAGGCAAAAATCACCACAGCCCAGATGATTTTTGTACTTTCTTTTTTTTTTTTTTTGAGACAGAGTTTTACACTTGTTGCCCAGGCTGAAGTGCAGTGGCACAATCTCAGCTCACCACAACTTCCACCTCCTGGGTTCAAGCGATTCTCTTGCCTCAACCTCCCAAGTAGCTAAGATTATAGGCATGTGCCACCATGAACAGCTAATTTTGTATTTTTAATAGACATGGGTTTCTCCATGTTGGTCAGGCTGGTCTTGAACTCCTGATCTCAGGTGATACACCCACCTCGGCCTCCCAAAGTGCTGGGATTACAGGTGGGAGCCACCACGCCTGGCAATTTTTGTACTTTCCATAGGATTGTTTGCTTTTTGGTTATTGTGTTGTAGATCTTTATATATCTAGATGTTAACCTCTGATCAGATGTATAATTTACAAATATTTTCTCCCATTTCATGTGTTGGTTTTTTACTCTGATGAGTCCATTCTTGTTAACTAAGAATACAAATTGATTCTGCTAAAGTGAGAGAATTAAACCTTGACCTGATTAAACTCAGTGTAAGTTACAGGTAACTATAGCATCTAGGGCAAAGGTAGTAGAGTAAGATTGTGAAGTTACTGCATGCTTTCTCTTCTCACATTTAATTCACTTTACATATTACTTTCTGATTTCCTTTGATTGAGGCATTTCATGAAGGGGATAAATAGCTTTTTATTTCATGCTCCTGTTCATTGTTGATATTCTCCAGGCAATATAGTTTTAAAATGAGCAAATTAGGTGACATATCCACAAATATTAACCTGAAGATAAACCTGCTATCATCACCACGACTTTACCGAGAGGGGAAGTTCAATGTAGAAAAAGTCCCCATGGAAATAGTTCAATGGGAAAATTGTCCCCAATTCATGAAGTATAATGGGGAACAGAGTACTTCACTTTACAAGATGATACTTTTCTTCTTTTTTGTTCACCCTTACACATACATCCACAACTAGTAGAGATCAAGTAGAGGTTAGAGGTTTTGAATTCACATGCATTATTTTCATTTAGTAGTAGGTAAGCATCAACTGCAAATAATTAAAAGGGTCAGAATATAGTTTACAGAGAGTTTATTCAACGGCAAAGTTTGAGAACAATAGCCCTGGAAGCATAGATTCCAAAGATTGGATATCAGTGTTCCAAAGTATTAAAGTTTGGAGTTTAGAGAGTTTGGACTATAGGCAGTTTAGAGAGGCTTAACAGAATTTCAACAGCTTTGTATATAATGCTTAATGCATAGTCCCAACAATCTGATTAGTCAAGGTGGTCTTTTTCTTTGGGAAAGGTATATTTAACATTCTACAGAGTATATTTAATCTTCCACTGAAGGTTTAACTGCCATGGGGTCTTTGGTACCATCTAGTTTGAATTAGGTACAGGACAATGAAGGAGGCAGTTAATCTGTAACCAGAATCTGATTTGAAGGGGAAAAGATCTGATCTCCGGTCTTTCCTATCATATACAGAACAAGAACAATGAGGAAGAGAGTTAATCTATAATCTATGAAGCACAGTTGCAGCTGCCTTATCCCTGTTGGCATAATAAAATTTAGAGGGTCTTGAAATTTTATTTTCTTTTACATAAGCAACTCACTGATTAAGAAGAAACAAACTTGGGTAAATTTTCCTCTTTAGGATCAAGAGCTATAGATTATCCAAAATAAAACCTGGGTCATTAGGCAAAGTTTAGCTACAAAACAACCTAAAGGAATAATCACTATATGTAAAATATTCACTGACTATTACCATTATTCAAGTAAAATATAGATGTGCACACACACACCCCTTGCATATAAATGTAAAGTTGAATATAAGCTAATGTCTACAATATTTTTATTCCAGTTTTTAAGATAATTACATCCTCTCTCAAAAAATGTAATAAATATGCACAGGTAAAATTTGGGTCATCACATAAGCCCTTGACTTTTTAAAGTCCTTTTCTCTTTCCCGGACCACTATAAGCAACTCTTCATTCATTCCACCTGATTCCCCACTTGGTTGCATCCTCAACCATTGAAATCAATTTGACCCTAAAAATGTAAGGAGAAAATGTCTGAATTTTTTACTTTAATACTGTATATCCCCAATATCTTCTGGACAGCCAGGAACAATGGGTCATCAATGGTAGTCTTCATTACAACACATTTCAACTAGAACTATTTTTCAAAAGGCAGGGTAAATGGCCAGAAATCTCACATGTATAGGCCTTCACAGCTCTATATTAAAACCCCAAAATCTGCAAAACTCCAAAAACCTTCCCCAAACAGAAAGTCCTGAGGCAGAACTACTAGATATTGTTGCTAGAATTAGATGTTTTACAAGGGTCATCTGTCTCTCAGGGGAAACTGTAACCGCTTCCATATATAACCCCCTGCTAAGTGCTCCTGAGGCTAAAGCCCAAGATCAAGAATCGGGGGCCCTGTAAAGTCCCCTCACACTCAGAGGGGAACACCTTATTAATTTCCCCTCCAGCCCTGCTTCCTCTTAGGGAAGTAACAGGAGCTGAGGGCCCAATCCCAGTGGAAGCCTCCTTTTCGAAAACTGACATACAATAATATAAAGAAAAGCCAAGAAGCTTTCTGAAAACCCCAGGAAATTTGCAGATGGATTCCAGACTTTGACCTTAGCCTTTGATATATCATGGGGAGATGTTCAATTCATTCTAGCACCTAATTGTACTTCCTTGGAAAAAGAACAAATCTTTAAGGCTGCCCACCAGGAAGCAAAGAATTTATTTGCCCAAAATGCTCAGGGCAATCAACCAGGCCCAGACAGAGTCCCCACTACTGACCCTAATTGGAACTATAGCACCCCTATGGGGATGAACAACCAGGCGAAATTCCTTGAGGCTCTCCTTGGAGAAATGAAAAAGAGAAGAACTAAGACAGTAAGTCATGATAAATTAAGGGAGGTTACACAAGGCAAGGAGAAAAATCCAGCAATGTCCTATGGCAGACTGGAGGAAGCCTTTAAAAAAATAGACCCATCTGGACCCTTCCTCTCCCAAGGGCAAAATATAAATGGCACAGCATTTCATTAGCTAGTCCATCCCAGAAATTAGGCATAAGCTCCAGAAGCTACAGAAAGGGCTACAAACTAATCAAAATTAGTTTCTTGCTGTGGCTTTTATGGTATATAATGAATGTGACCTGGAGGAAGGGAAAGGGGAGCAGAGCAAGGAAAAACGGCAAGCCAAAATTATTGCAGCTGTCACTGATGATGCCCTAAATTCTCAAAGAGTATTCAAGGGAAACCGGAAGGACCATATGGATGATGCCAGCAAAAGCTCTTGCTTCAAGCACAAGAAAAATGGACGTTGGGTAAAGGACTGTACCTAGTCCCTGCCAAGCTCCTGCTGTCAGTGCGAAGGCACCCATTACAACTGCTGGCACTGAAGAATTGACTGCCCCCACTCCCACTGAGGGGCTCAGTTAGGCAAACCCTAGCAGTCAAAAAGGAGGAATTAGAAGACTGAGGGGCCTGGGGCTTTCCTCACCACCCTTATCCAAGAACCTCATCATTACTACTGATGATCCCCAGGTATCTGTGAATATCATGGGCACCCAAATTCAGTTCCATTTTGATATAGGGACAAATTACTCTGTTCTTAATGCATATGCAGGTAAGATCTCCTCCTAGTTCTCAAATGTTATGGGAATAAAAGCAAAGCCACAAACAAGATTCCCACTCATCCTCTAATCTGCCAATTAAAAAACAAGTTTGCCAGCAGGAATTTCTAATAATACCAAGTTGTCCAGGTCCCTTATTGGAAAGAGATATTTTAGGGGCAATGCCCAGCAAAATTGCTAGTGGTCAATAATGCAGACAATGTTCCAGACCATGTCAACAAGCAGGCCAACCGACTAGCATGGTATACTGGGAGGCCTAGAACGTCTAAAATGGTATTCCCAGTTAAAACATACAGCTTTAAGACTTCAGCTGTTTTCTCAACTGAAAACAATAGCAAATTAAGCTGGAAGCAAGAAAAGGTTTAGCACCCATACTTAAGAAAGTATTTGTCTATAGAAACTCTATTTCTCCTTGCAATACCCCCATTTCACCCATTTTATTGCCTTCAGGGGGATACCAGTAAGTACAGGATCTCTGAATAATTAATGAGGTTGTCATTCCTGTCCACTCATTGGTAGTGGATCTATATACTCTCCCGACTCAGGTGCCAGAGGATGCAGAATGGTTCTCAGTTCCAGACCTAAAAGATGCTTTCTTCTCCATTGCTCTGGCCCCAGAGCTGCATTACATTTTTGCCTTTAAATGGGAAAATCCTGATACCAGAGAAAAACAATAATACACTCGGACAGTGCTCCTTCATGGGTTTCAGGATAGCCTTCATATATATATGTATATATATATATATATGCATATATATATATATATATGTACATATATATTTTTTCTTTCTTTCTTTCTTTTTTTTTTTTTTTTGCACAAACCTTAGAGAGGGATTTGAGGGAATCTACAGTTGGAAAACAAGAGTGTGCTCCAGTACATGTATGAACTTCTCCTGTGCAGCCTAACCCAGGAGGCTTCTGACCATACTACTATAAAAACCCTGAATTTCCTGGCAGACAAGGGATACAAAGTGTCCAAAATAGGCTCTGGTTACCCTCCAATGAGTCCAATATTTAGGGTATGCATCAGCAGCTGGAGCAAATATCTCCAGAATGAGGTTTGGACTTTCCCCCCGACCTCCCACAACCAACCAATAGTTTCGTTCATTTCTGGAAATGGATGAGTTTTGCATAATGTGGGTACCAAATTTTGGGCTCATAGAAAAAATCCTTTTCGAAGCATCAAGGGGGTCAGAAAATGAGTCAAGGAAACAGCCCCTGGAAATGAGACAAGCTTTCGTCAAGTGAAAACAGGCTCTCAACCAGACTCCTCCTCTTGGCATCCCAGACCTACTAAGCCCTTCTCCTTCTCTGTAGCAGAAAAAAAAGGGTACTTTCTATTCACTCAACATGATGTTTTTAAAATGATGCTATAGCTGTGGGTGTGCCAACCTAGAGATTGAGATCAGTACACAGAACAACGGCCTACTTTTCAAAGAAATTACAAGGAGTAGCCTCACAGCGGCCATTACAAGGATGGCCTCAGAGTGGCCAAGCAGCCTGTGGGCAATAGCAGCCACTGCTATTTTAGTAGAAGAAGCCACCCTAAGTCAACTACTGAAAGGGCTAAGCCTACATCAGGTAGTCAGTCCTAGAAGTAAATGGATGCATCTAGATAATGGGGAAAAGGTTAACCAAATACCAGGTCCTGCTCACAGACAACCCAGGTGTAATCCTTAAAACTTATGACAGTGTGAATCCAGGTTCACTATTGCCTACAGGCCCAATAACTGATCATTTCTGTGAGCAGGTCATTGCACACGCATATGTTAGCTGGCCTGCATTTTAAAGCATCAGCCTCTCCCAGATTCTCAAGATGACAGATTCACAGACAGCAGCAGTTTTGTGTCACATAGGGAGTGCTAAGCTGGATGTGTAATAGTAAATCAAAGCACCATTATTAAAGCCCAGCCACTGACCCCAGGCACATCAGCACAAAAGGCTGAAATCATTGCTTTTGCCCAAACATTAATGTTGGGACAAGGGAAAAAACTTAACATCTATACAGATTCCAAAAATACATTTATGCTTATGCTGCAATTTGGAAAGAAAGAGGACTACTCACTAGTAAATATTTACCCATAAAGCATCGTCTGGAATTATTCAACTATTAGAAGCAATGCACATATCAAAGGCTGTAGCCGTAATTCATTATAGGGGTCATCAAAGGGACTTAACCCCTTTAGCACAAGGGAATAGAAAGGCTGATAAAGAAGCCAAAGCTACAGCCCTCAGGGTGCAATCCCAACTGATCCTAGCACTGCTTTCTTTGATTCCCCAGTGGAACCCGAATATACAATACAGGAAGAATAGTTAATAAAGGAGCAAGAAGGAAGAAAATAAGGATCCTGGTAGTACATGGGATGAAAAGTATATCTTCATCAAAGAAACACCCCAATAGAGAATTATAAAAACCCTTCATGACTCTTCCCATATGGGGAGAGATGCCACCCTGGCCGTGATAAACAGGCTCTTCACTGGGGCCTGACCTAGCTTCGGTGGTTAAGCAGGTCTGCCAAGCCTGCTCACTGGGGCATTTAGCAACCCAGGGAACAAAACTCTGCCTCGGTAGGACATCCCAGAGAAGGGGAACTTACCCAGGGGAAGACTGTCAATTGGACTTCACCAATATGCGAGCTTGTAGAGGATACAAGTTTGTGTTAGTACGAATAGATACGTCTACTGCTGGGTTGAAACTTACCCTACCAGAACAGAGAAGGCCAATGAAGTTGTGAAATTTCTCTTAAAAGAAATAATTCCCTGGTTTCAGTTACTCCAGAGCCTACAACATGGCAGCCCATTCTTTATCTCCCAAATTACTCAAGGGTTTGCTAAGACTCTCAGAATCAAATACTATTTACATTCAGCATGGAGGCCTCGATCCTACAGGAAAGGAGAAAGGACTAATCAAACTCCAAAATGAGCATTAGCTAAGCGATGTCAGGAAATTTCAGAAACTTGGGTCAGCTTACTGCCCATAACTCTCTTAAGAATCCATAATTCTCCAAGAGGAAAAATTAATACAAGCCCATATTAAATGTTATACGAGAGGGCACTTTTAACTAATGATCCGATTACTGATCCAGAGACAGCCAGCTTAGTAAAATGCCTAGTTACCTTTGGACAATTTCAGCAGACTTTACAAACATTTGGAATTCAAAGGCTCCCCACACCAGGAACTAACCAGCAATCCAAAATCAGGCCAGGAGATGAGGTACTTGTTAAAACATAGAAGGAGGGATCACCTGCTCAGTGATTGCAACTCAAGTGGAAGGAACTGTTTTCAGTGGTGCTGGTCATGCCTTCCATGGTCAAAATACTAGGATTAGATAGTTGGATATATTTTTTCAGGGTCAAGCCTGCAATACCTGAAGTCCGGGACCCGGAACCTGAAGCTCCCACCAGCCACTACACCTGTGAACCTGTGGAAAACCTGAAGTACTTGTTTAAAAGACAGTCAAAAGATAAGTAAATGCCTACCAACTTTCCTTGGTCTTTTTGTTGCATAGTTAATGCAGGCTGGATAATAGCAGTCATTTCTATATTCGTATAATTGCTTTCTTCCAAATGGATAGAATCACTTCCTTTGTAATAATTAGACAAGCTGTTTTTATCTTTTTTAAAACAGTCACAGAAGACTCCAGATGAAGCCAATCTGGAAAATAGGTAATAGCTTCATTTTCTTGGCATTTGGTACTGCTACCTTAATGGCTCTCAAGGACATTGGCCCATCAGCAAGGGAAACAACTAACCATACTTTTAGTTTGTCGAACTTAACTTGCTGGCATTCCATGACTACCAAAAGCTGGAGATATGCCAGGCCTATAATGTTAGGGGACTGGCCTCATGTCCTAGCCTACTTCCAGGGATAAACTCATTGACTCATGGCATGGAGATACGTAGCCCAACAGTCAGTAAAAAATAATGTTATTGGATCAGGTCCCATGTTCTTTAAGTTGTTTATTTTAACCACCAATCATAGTCCAAAAACTCCAAAGGGAAAGATGCTGTACTACCTTAGCCTGTATCCAGAGCAATTCCCTTTCTGCCATTGCAGGAACCATGCCAGTTCCATTATTTCATTGGAGAACTCCAAGAGAGTCAATGTAACTGGAGTTACATTGTAACTAAGTAAGGGAGTAATTTAAATGGAAATGAAAGAAAAATGGACACCAACTAGAATTTTTGTTGCTGGGTTACCTTTCCTAAGTTAATACCTCTGCAGGAATCTTGAACAGGAAGGCAATTTTCTGCTGTATCAGGTCCCTGGACTAGCACAGCCCATTTCCTGTCAACAAAACTAAAATTTCTAGTTTCTTCTCTGGCTGCCCTCATGCAGGTTATCTGTATTCACTCTATCTCAGTGTATTCTATGGAAATTGCCAATATGTCTTATCTTGTCCCCTTGTGAGGGGCTCCTAAAAGAGGAATCCTATTGAAAGAACTGAAAAATACTAGCCAAATTTTACCATCCCCTACTAGACTCTGTAACCACTGCAGGCCTGGCTGCCTAAAACTTATCAGTTATAGCCAAGATAACCTTAAATGAAAACTCCCTACTTTTACAACTTTACCACAAAACAGTTTTGCAGTCCAAATTTCACCTTCACAAGGAAATTTTTGGGTTTGTGATTCTTCAGCATATTTACAACTCCCATCACTATGGAAGGGAAAATATTCCATGGCCAACATTTCCCCTTATTTAACTTTTGCAAGGGCCAACACTCTCTCTCTTTTCCTGTGTACCAACATCATAAAATTCATCGCTGAGCAGCCCCCTTATCCCTCTGGGTTGAATATTATCTTCCTTGTTGGGCATAGCAGGGTTAGTTTACAGGAGGAAGAGCCTTGGGAATCCAGCATAAGCTGTCTAAAGAAACTGTGATATTCCTCTGACAAACAGCAGAGGGCCTCACTAGCCTTCAACAACAGCTGAACTCCCTGGCCAAGGTAGTCCTACAAAATCAGAGGCTTAAACCTCCTCACAGCTGGACAAGGAGGAACTTGCCTATATTTAAGGGAAGATCGTTGCTTTTATGTCAGTCTGGTTTAGTACTAGAATATATTAGGAATATCACTACCCAGGCAAATAAAACTGAGTCTTTGGGAACTTTCACAGGAACTTGGCAATACTGGTTACTATTTGCATTACTTCCTTTGGTAGTACCCATTATTACCAATACTATTAGCCTTAACTTTCTTGTTTAAAATGTTAAACAATTTTTTACTTTCTCCCTTAAAGCAATTCCATGTTCGTATGATGGTTGTACAGGGTTTCCAAACAGTTCTGGGTGATGACACTTTCCCCTGCCATCAAGAAGCTACCCCATCTCCACTAGACAGAGCAAGGCAAGAGTCCTATGGTCCCCAAGAGATAAGAACTATGCCCTAATCAGCATGAAGCAGTTACAGAAGAAAGAGCATTGGTCCCTCTCCCTCCCATAAAGATTTATGGGGATCACATCTCTCAGTGGGAAATGAGGCAGGAGAATAGGATCTGGAGAAGAGAAACCTAAGGCCAGTTTGTGCCAACTCCCTAGAACTTGATCAGAGTGAAAACCCTAACTCTCCATGCCCAAGTAACAAGGGCCCAGAAGACACTTTCACTACAGATCACACCCCTCCATTGGGTCATCAATGGAAATTGCCTCTGGTTGGCCATGGGCACACTCCTTTATTTGCATAGGGTGCCAACTCAGCCTCTGGTTGACTACAGGTTAATTCACTTCAGGGTCTAATTGGCCACAAGCCAAATCCTTCATTCACATAGCTGGTAGCCAATAGGAGACCTCTAAAGGGTAATTAAACCCCAGAAAACTTTGTAACCAAGGCTCCTGAGCCACTTGCTCAGCCTGCTCTCACCCTGTGGGGTGTACTTTCACTTCAATACATCTCTTCTTTTGCTGTTTCATTGCTTTGATGCTTTGTTTGTGCGTTTTGTTCAATTTTTTGTTCAATATGCCAAGAAACTGTAAAACTCATGCTCAAGACCTTTCTTCTGGTAACAATACCACAGTTGAACTATTGAAAGTCAATGACAGAGAGAGTACTGAAACTAGCAAGAGAAAAATAATCACATACAAGAAATCCTTGATAAGATTACCCGTTGACTTCTCATCAGAAACCATAAAGACCTGAAGGCAGAGAGATTACATATTTAAATGCTAAAAGAAAAAGAACTGTCACCAAAAAGTATTTATTCAGTGAAGCATTTCTCCAAAAATGAAAAAGAAATTTAGATGTTTTTAGAAAAAGAAAAAAAAGGAATTAATTGCTTCCAGACTGGCCAGGGAAGAAATACTAAAGGGAGTAATTTAAATGGAAATGAAAGAAAAATGGACACCAACTAGAATTCACACAAAAATATAGGTAACACTATTAAAGATAATTACATAGGTAGATACAAAATCCCTTATCAATGCATACTAGTTTGTAACTCATTGCTTCTCTCTCTGACTAAAATGACAAATGCATAAAGCGATAATTATAAAAGTGAGTTGATGACCTTATAGTGTATCAGCATATAATCTGAATAATGATAAAAGCACTAAGGAAAAGGTGAAGGGGAACAAAGCTATGCAGGAGCAAAGATTTTATACTATTTAATTAAGTTGGTTCTAATTCCAAATGGCTTATTTGAAATTTGGGTTAATTGTAATACGTAGATCAATTAATAAGAAAATAACTCAAACAATTTTTTTATTTGTTTAGGGGAAATGTAGGATACACTAAAATAATTATTTTAAGAGAGAAAAGCAGTCATGGAGAAAAAAGGGGAACAAAAATATGACACACACAAAAACAAGTAAAATGGCAGACGAAATTCTAATTTTTTCAGTAATTACAGTAAATATTAATGGATTAAACATACCAATCAAAAATAAGACATGGCAGTAATCATCTTTTATTATTAACTTATTTATTTTAATTTATTTTTTATTTTTGAGACAGAGTCTTACTCTGTCACCCAGGCTGGAGTTCAGTGGTGTGATCTCGGCTCACTGCAACCTCCACCTCCTGGGTTCCAGTGATTCTCTGCCTTAGCCTTCTGAGTAACTGGGATCACAAGCACCCGCCACCACACTTGGCTTACTTTTGTATTTTGAGTAGAGTTGGGGTTTCACCATGTTGGCCAGGCTGGTCTCAAACTCCTGACCTCAGGTGATTTTTCTACCTTGGCCTCCCAAAGTGCTGGGATTACAGGTGTTAGCCACCACACCTGGCCAGGAATAATTTCTAAAATGACATCTCACTAATGCAAATAGGTTGAAAGTAAAAGGATAGTAAAGATATATCATGCAAATAAAAAACAAAGGAGTACGTGAGTGAATATACTGCAGAAGACAAAATCAACATTAAGAAAAAAGTTGCTATAGGCAAAAAAGAAGGTTTCATGATTAAAATATCAGTCTATCTAGGAGATAGAACAATTATAAACAAATATGCATCTAACAAGACAGTTTTAAAATATTTGATGCCAAAACAAATATAAATGAAGAGATAAATTGAGAATTGAATAATAATTGAAGATTCCAAACCTAACTTTCAATGATAAAATAATATACATATATAATATCAGTAAGAAGATGGGAGATTTTAATATTATAAACCAACTATAGCTAAGAATGACCTGTTGAACGCCCAACAACAGCAGAACACATGTTATTTTCAACTAACCCTAGAACATTCACCAAGATACATTATATGTTAGGCCATAGAAAGGCCTTGAAAAATTTAAAAGGATGGACATTTAAAAGGATGTGCATTTTTCTCAACACAATAAAAATCAATAACAAAAATTTGAGAAATTTGAAATATGTGGAAATTAAATAGCACAGACCTAAGTAACCAAACAGTAAAGAAGAAATTACAAGGAAAATTAAAACACACCTTGAGATTAAAGAAAATGAAAACACAATATATCAAAACGTAGAGAATGCAATCAAAGCAGTACATAGGGGGAAGCATACTATTGACAACTACTAATAAAACAAAAACTAAAAGATCTAAAATCTAAAAAGGTATTTTCTACCTCACGATTAGAAAAAGATCAAACTAAAGCCAAGGCACCAAAAAGAAAGAAACTATACAGAGTAGAAATATATGAAACAGAAATAGCAAAACAATAGAGAAATCTACTAAACCAAATGTTGGTTCTTTGAAAAGATCAGCTTAAGCACAGGAAAAGCACCTGACAAAATTTAAAAACCTTTCATGATACTAACACTCAACAGGTAGGAGCTTTCTTAACATGATAAATGGCATCTATGACAAACTCACGGTTAACATCATGCTTAATGGTGAAAGGCTGAATGCTTTGTCCCTAAGGTAAGGAACAAGACAAAGATTTAGGTTCTCACCACTTCTGTTGTATATTTCACTGTAGACTCTATCCTGGAATATTATCAAAGATAAAGAAATAAAAGGCATCTAGATTGAAAAGAAAGAAATAAAAACTATTTCAATTAGCAGATAACATAAACTTGCATTTAGAAAGTACTAAGAAATTCACAAAAATGTATAAAACAGACAAATTTCTAGAGACAGAAAGTAGATTAGTATTTTCCAGGGGCTCAGAAGAAGATAGAGTTTCTTTTGTGATAAAAATATTCTGGAATCAGATATTGTTGATCATTGCACAACTCTGCAAACATATTAAAACCCACTGAATTGTATAATGTGAAAGGGTGAATTTTATAATACACCAATTATATCTCAATAAAGCTGCTATTAAAAATATATAAGATCAGGATTACTAAGAAAAATAGCTACAATTTAGACCTATAGCTTCTTGGAGCTAAAACTATGTTCTTTTTTACTAGAGAAGATTGGTTATGAAGAAGGTGTTATACTTACGAATGAGAGACATTGAGCTTGTAATTCAGAATGGTTCACAAACATAAGAGCCGGAAGTAAGGTTAAAAGGAGATCTGCTTGCCCTTAGAAAAGCTATTTACCTACGAGTCTATGCAGAATAAACTAACTAAGAGACTAGAATCTGAATTTATATCGGGTAATATTTTACATACAGCACTCTCAGTTTCTAAATTTATCCACTTAACATTTACATATAGAGCACATTCTATATGCCAGGAATTATTCTTGGCACTTGGTAAAAATATTTCACCTTTATTTCCTGTTTCAAAATGTTTATAGAAGTTAGATATTACTTATACCCCTTGCAAGATTTTCTGGTAATTAATAACAGTAGAGTTTTCTTTCCATTGTTAGAAATATTTACACATTCTCAAAGTGTTTTGTCTATCCATGAATACATTGTGGAATAATACTGAAAACCAAAAATAGAAGCACAAAAGAGAGATTTCATCATTAACTTTTGAAAAGGTTTTAACTATGAATGAGTAAAGTTAATATATATGTACATATATGTGTGTACATACATTCCTATGTGTATAACTAAGCAAAAATCAATCACAAAACATTACTTTCATCCCATGTACTTTTCACATCTGGCAACAGTTCTTTGCGGAATAATTATTCAGGATGGAGGCCATACTCTCCTGGTTTTTTCATTACTCAATCTTGATTCAGCTTCATTCCTTTTTAAGGTTCATTGCGATTAATGATGCACTCCATTTAGCACAACAAAAGAATTCTAATTCTCTGTAAATCTAGAGTTTGTTCTCTTGTGAATTAGCACTCCTTTGGTAACTAGACAGCCTAGAAATCCATGGGTTTTGTTTGATGACACAAAGGCCGAAAGCAAAGGTCATAGTAGTACTACTTTTAATGAGTTATTAGACAAATACATTTTCTAGATAGTTTAATCTCATCATTAGACTTCAAAATGCCTTAAGAAAAGTGTTTAAATATGTATGTCACTTCTCAATTATCTATGTTAATGGAGAGGAGCAGCGGTGTGTATAATGCAAAATGGGTAAAAGTATACACCTATTTAAGTTAGAGGACACCTATGTCATATGCTCCAAGAAAAAGTAAAATTCAAGTCAAACGCTGAAGTCAAATTAGATCCTTACCAGTAAGCTTCTGCTTGCTACTGAATAGTCCATGATTCTTCTAAACATCTCCCCATATTCTCTATTTTATCCTAATGCTGTATATTATCAACTTACAGACGGAAATAAAGATGCTAATGAAGTTAAAGAAGCACATAGCCGACTTTGAGTTTTCTGTCTAAATGTCTACGCTTTCTCCTTGAGTAAGAGAGAGTAAAACGCTGCTTTAAAGGCTGTTCATTGCATTTACTGTGCAGATTATAATAAACACCCTCAGAAAATCAGGATAAAGGCAAAGGAATTAAATATTATATTGAGGATCTCCTAAGGGCCACTTCTTTAGCCTAATTAGTACTAACACCTAATTAATTTCAAAGCACTGATTCAGACTCCTACTGTATATAAGATAATGTGCAGGAGATGGAGTGGTTCTATGACAAACTTATGTGTGGTGGGAAATACCTTTATCAAATAGTAAACATGAGTACGTAACAGAAAGGCAAGGGCTGAGAGTTACAGAAACATATGGAAAGAGCACTTTCCTAGTACAAACAGGAGAGATGGAGAAGACCTTTGATTAACTATTTCACTCGGGACTGGAATCATCTGACAAGATTAAAAATAAAATTGTAGGATGATGTGGGAGGTGAAGAGCAATGTGTGTGACAACCGAGATTCAAGATTTTAGGACATTTTTTAGTAACCCGAAGAATTAATTTTAAGCATAGATAGTTTTACTGCAAAGCTGATAAAAGTTCTGGCCCAGGGCTTCTCACTTCTGGGGACACTGTGAGAGCTCTCTGCCACTGGGAATGGCATCCACGGCCAGGAGGGAAAGCCAGCTTACAGTCCAGAGGCACTTCAATGCCAGCCTTTCTTGTGTTATCAAAAACGTCCTTAGGTTATATGAAAGGGAAAAAGGCTGTAATTTCACAGCTCTTGTAATGTGATGTTATGTCTTTTTACCTATGAATACATATTCACTTTATCACTTAATTTTGTGTTTATTTATGCCTGTTTTAATTAAAGAGGACTTCTGAAATTACATAAGCTTCAGGCTCCACAGGCTGTGTATCTGTGCTAGCTTTAAGTAAGAAGTTGATAAGTTGAACACAAGTAATATAGCAATGAAGAATCAGTGTGGCTATTTCGATGATTCTTGTTTTGGTCTTCTCAATTTCTGAGACCACTAAATACCATCGCATTCAAATTTTCTCTATAATGTGAATTGTTGTAGTCCTTACTTGTGCCTTTACGATGGATAGATGGTGTCAACAATAATCACAATTTTAAAGATAACAAATATGGCTTCATTTACTTAGAACATAAGGATTTTAAAATGAGTTATTCTTTTTGAAAAGACCTGATTTATTATGCAAATTTCTGAATAGTCTCCAGAGTCCTGGGAATTGAAGAGTACAGAGAGATTATTTAGAAATGATCACTGCTGTAAACAGTGGCAATAATAATAATTTTTTTAATTATATAAAAGAAACAGGAAACTTGATTCTAGCTAATTTAAGATCTTGTCTGATTTTTCTTGAGGAAAAATAAAAAGATCAAATATAATAGTTACTGATGCAAGCAAAGCATCAGTGAGTAGTCTTTTCTCCCTCAAAAACTACTAAATTTTTTTTCTTATATGTTTTGTATGGTTTTTAAAATTAAATTTATCAATAAGAAAAATAAGTATCAAATAGAAAAACAGAAATGTAACGTAGTAAGAGCTTAGATGCCAGAACTAGGGTGGTAGGTTCAACTGTATAACCTTAAACAATTTACTTACCCCAGTTTCCCAGTAACTGAAATTGAGATTATAATAGCATCTATCTTATAAAGTTGTGAGAGAATTGAAATCATTTTTATAAAGTTTATAGCTCTTAGCAAGTAGCATTTACCCAATGAAAATGAATTGCAGCTAAATATTTAAAACACATAATTATTAGTGATTGATTAAATTTAAGTTAAAATAATGGAAAAGTTTTTTTTTTCCATGACATTGACAAAAATATAATAAAAATTGTTTTAGCCATTACTGTTGATACCAAGGTTTGTGGTATCACAAATGAGTATGATATTTTCAAAGGACAATTTTATAGTGATTGTTAAAATTTAAATTTATTTTACCCCAGTAACAATACTTTTTAAAAAATAATTTAAGTGCCAAGAGTAAATATATGAAGATGTGTATTAGAGTGAATGTGTACCAGTATTATAAAGGGAAAAAATAGAAATAATCTAAATAGCTATTAATAAGATATCCATTAAATGTGTATTGCATCCAAATTGCATTATATGTGGCTTAAAAATTTTAAGATATTTTGATATTTATAAAATCATTGGCTACACGCACTTATTTTATGTAGTTGGTGCAATATCAAAGTCAACTTAATTTTATTCTGTAAATAAATATTTTTAGTATTCATTTATATAAGTCATTCCAAGTAGAGAAAAAGGAGCAGAGAAATGGCAGGCCTAAATAAACTTTAGACTTGCAAAACAAGACATTGTTAACTTAGAGCACAATTACAGTTACTAAAAGTTAAAAAAAAAAAACTAGATAAAGTGAAAACAAAGTTTCTTAATTTAGATTACTTTTCTACTGTTAAAGAGATGTGACTGATATTCAATTTTTCATGAAATAAAAATATATTGAAAAAACATCAGTATTCTGCAGAGCATAAAAGGTCTTGTTTTAAGAAAAATAAATACAATGCCTACCTAGTAGGGTGCTGAGGATATACCCATGTCTGTGTAACTTAGTTTTATTCATTCCTTTAATAAATTAGAAACTACTATGTGCCAGGTTCTATTATTGCACAGAGCAGTACATATAAACCTTCCCTATGGAGCTTGCATTCCTTCAAGAGTAAAGGAGATGAAATTAGACAAAACACATTAATTAAATATTTAGTGAGTGAAGAGAGATGAGTATACATGACACTTTGGGGTTCCCTTGAAAACACAACCTGACACAAGAATTTGGTAAGGCAGAACTGGGGGAAGGTGATGTTAGTAATGAGGAGTGATAGAGTAAAGAGTCTGAAATAGGAGGAAAAGCCAATAAAGCATTGGTTATTGAGGTTACTCATAGACAAAAGAGGCTTGGCTATACAGATACTTCCAAAACGTTTTACAAAGAAGAGAAGGTGGGCCATATATGCACTGTCTCCATTCCCTTTTATTTGGAAAGCATCCAGAGGGAATATGGGACAGGCTTAAGACAGAAATGTAACAGGGTGATTAAGTGAAAGTACTGGCAGAGAGGGAAGGCATTAGCCACTGTGTCTGAGGTTGATTTCCTTCCCTAGCTTAGCAGAGAGCCAGCTTAGCAGATAGACTGGGATTGCTCAGTGAAGAACAGGACAGGATCACTCTGTTGTTTACCCCATTGTGGCCATTGCTAACCTGATAAGAGCAAGCAGAAGGCTAGGAGTGGAATCATGATTGGAGTCGTTTCCATAGGAAATACAAGGACAGGAAAAAGAGACAACTGGCACTGGCAACTCTATTGAGGAATTTTTCTGTAGTTTTTATGTAATGGGGCATTCAAAAGAGTTTTGATTTTGTTTTGTGTTTTTAAAAACTCAGCAATAATGCCACTCTTTCTTGTTGATGGGAATATCTGAATAGAGAGGGGGAAACTTGACAATATTGTGATCAAAGAGACAGTTGATAAAGTGATGCTCCAGCAAAGGCAATGTGCTACTTAAGCTGATGACATCTGTTTGTTGCTGAATGAGAGTTACAAAGTCTAATGATTTACCATGTAGACATCACAATGTGGCAGAAACACATTTAAAAAAAATTCATGGTGCCTGATGTATGGGGTGAAAATTTTCCCGTCAACTATACACTGTTGCCTCTACTGAGTAGAGGCTTAGCTCTGAAGACATCTCTTTTTCCTAAACCTCCTAACAGATTAATTTTCAAATTCTATTAGTCAATGAAAACTAAAGATAAAACCAAATTAAATTACTTCTTTTTGGATATACAGAAAAAAGTTTTCCACTTTGTAGTAGTGTAGGCTGTTTAACAGAATACACATACACAATTTATATTGAAGAGAGTTGCTATGGAAATCTATGAATAATGTGTCTGTGCTTTCTTAGTAGGAGGGTAATTAACATTTTTTTAAAAATAACTTTATTGTTAAATAAAATAGAACTGTAAAAAAAAGATACTTTAGAGGAATTATTTTTCACTTTTTTCTAATTATATTTATTTTAGTTCTTTCACTTTTTGTATCATTATAGTCATAGACAAATGAAAGCAGAGTTTTTTTTTTTCTTTTTTGAGACAGAGTCTCACTGTGTCACGAGGCGCCAGGCTGGAGTACAGTGGCATGATCTCAGCTCACTGCAATCTCCGCCTCCTGGGTTCGAGCAATTCTACTGCCTCAACCTCCCCAGTAGCTGGGACTACAGGCGTGCACCACTACACCCAGCTAATTTTTATATTTTTTAGTAGAGACGGGGTTTCACCATGTTGGCCAGGATGGTCTCAATCTCTTGACCTCGTGATCCGCCCGCCTCGGCCTCCCAAAGTACTGGGATTACAGGCGTGAGCCACCGCGCCCAGCAAAAGCAGATATTTGAAAAGTCACATTTATTTTAAACTACAGTAAAGATCTATGAAAATGTTCACAGCACTATCTAACTCAAAGTAGACCATCAGACCACTATTGAAACACTATGTTTCTGGAATAAATAAATGTATATGTCAGGAGCTTATTAACATGCTTATTAATATCTTACATCTACATGTATTTTTTCCACAAATATTATTATTTTTATAGATCACCATGTGGCAGATATCACAGGTAGTCTAAAAGTTCTAAGCCACATTCTCATTTCTTAATAAGCTTAAGATCTGTGTGCAGAAGAGTATATGTAAATGTGTAGAGGGACTTTGACATTTGGAAATGTTTAAGCTAAGGTTGAAGAATCTAGAAAAAGAAAGTAGAAAGTAATTCTACAGCCAATAACCTCTGATATCTTAGTGTATACATATTATGAATGGAGTTTTAATATCTATTTTATGTTTTCACCTGTTCATTTACCATGATGTAAATATTAAGCAATGACAATAACATAGAAAGAAAAGCAGAGGAATGTTTGTATATATCAGATATTCTTCATAAATCATGAAACTTGAAAAATTAATGTAATAATTGTTGCAGACTTCAGTATTCTATTTTTCTTTTAATAAAACTCATTTATTACTGTGCAGCTATCTAACGATACATTTTCTAGGTGTCAATAGAGATGAATGTATAACTTGTACTGATAAAATGCCACAGGTAACTAGATATATTATAGGATAATAAAATTTATTGCTGCTTATAAGCAACCGTACGGAATCACATCAAAATTTATTTCCATAGCTCAGTATAAATAATTTTTCTATTATGTTATGTGTCACTTCAAAAAAACTTGTAGAATAGTTTGAGATGTACTTTTAATAAAAAACAGTATTTTTTGCTCTTGATTTTAATTTACTATGGCAATTTTTTTCTGACCATGTTTTAAAGTTATACTAGTTTGGATATTACTTTAGTTTTCCTAACTATTCTATCAGTTAACTGCTCAACTTTACTTGATTCCAGTGTAGTAAGTTCAAGAATAAATGTTTATGTTTTCTGGTAGACACAATTGACTAAAAAACAGTTAATACAACCAGGGCTTATTAAGGAAAATAAGCAGAATAGGTAAATAGTATACGACAAGGTCTAAGTGAACATAATTGTGGAAACAATAGTATATGTAAGAGATTGTGGATAAAAACATTGTTTCAGGAGACATGTCAGTTTAACTAACAATTCTTTAAAATGTGGAGGAGAAAGAAGGGCATTAAACTGGGCATTATATTTCCTCCAACATTTAAAAGAAACAGGAAATTATACGAAGAACACTACATTTCAGAGGTTTTAAATGTACAATAATGATACCTAAGATGCTTAGATATCTTCAATGACCATCCTTCCTTTCTTTTGTATTGCAGTTTTGGCTATCAAAGAACACCATTAGTCCAGAAATTGTCATCTCTTGTACCATAATCCCTAATAGGCTTGTAGTTGGGAAGAGTTTACAAATATGTAGTTCGCTTGAACTTCAAAAGTCTCTATGTGGTGTTAAAAGCGCTTTGACCTTGGTATGCACCTCATGATCAAAACCCAATTCCAGTGCTTAGTTTATGTCTGAACCATTCAGTCTTGGCAACTACCCTGGGTTTAAAATGGGTTCTAGTGCTATTTCTAATATCCAAATTACTATATCTCTCCCTGGACCATTTAGGCTAAAATTTCCCTTAGGTTTCCTAAATCAAAATAAAATCATACACCTAAATGAGAAATGATAGAAATGCTTGATAGAGTAATGCCCGTGTGCATGCATGGAGCACAAGGCGTGATCAATCATCCAAAGATTTCTGTTCTGGCTTTCCACAGAGTCCTCTCTATGAAGAAAACTAAAATATTGCGTACCATTTTTCTTGGGAAGAAACTTGGCAAGAAGAGTCCTTACATACTACTGATTTCATTAGTCAATTATAAATTTAGCAGAGTGAGATGGCCAAACAGGCCAGGACCTGATCAGTAGTAACTGGCTTTTTTATGTTGCTGTTAGGGTAGGCATTGGAACACTAGGTTTTTCTTGCAGAATATTGATGGATTCTTTTGAAACCCCATATGGCCTGTGTACCACATGGTTTTCTGAACCAGGTGATATGTAGGCTGACCTTCTTGGAAATTCAATGAGCTTTGGTTGCTAGAAGCTAACAACCCCTTAAAAAGCCCCCATTAAGAAAGCATAAGCCAGGCTCCATGTCAGTTACTGGACACTCACATCTCCTAGTCATGCCAAGAACTGTGAGTACAGGTTTCTTTCACAGCTGCCTTTGCCCTTCTGCAAGCCCATGTAGACCACTTCAGTAAGATTTTGCCTTCACAATCCTCTCAACAAAAAGTAGGTATAAATCTCTTACTTCACATATTTTTGCTTGTCTGGTTTTGGTTTTTCTTTTCTTTTTGAGACAGAGTTTTGCTCAGTTGCCCAGGCTGGAGTGTTGTGGTGCGGTCTCTGCTCACTGCAGCCTCCCTTCCTAGGTTCAAGTCACTCTCCTGCCTCAGCCTCTCAAGTAGCTGGGATTACAGACATCTGCCACAACGCCTGGCTTATTTTTGTATTTTTAGTAGAGATGGGGTTTCACCATGTTGGCAAGGCTGGTCTTGAACTCCTGACCTCAGGTGAGCCACCTGACTTGGCCTCCCAAAGTACTGGGATTACAGGTGTATGCCACCATGCCCAGGCTCTTCATGTATGTTGAAACTCCTTGTGACAGACGCTAAAATCAAACTTTTGTTTTATCCTCTCATTACTACTGTGTTTTATTGTATAAGAAGAGATCTGTTTTTTGAAGCTCAATTTCTCCCTTTTAGTCACATATATTTCTATATATGTGTGTTTTGCTTTTGTTTTGTTTTGTTTTGTTTTGTTTTTGTTTTTTGCCTTGGCCTTCTCACTTTGTTTCTGGTCAGGTAGAGATATCAGAGGAAACCCTCTAAGACTTGGAAAAGTCCCTATTTCATTCAATTCCCTTGAGGTCTTTATTTTAGTGCCTATATGTAGACTGGTTCGGGAGTAAGGACAAGATTTCTCTCAGTTTACTTTGTATAGTTTGAGAGTCCATTTGCCTATTGTCCTCAGCTGTGAAGCTCTGGCTGCATTTCTGAGACATATCATATAATAAATTTGATATCAAATAAATATCAAATAAATCAAATATGAGACATATCTAATAAATTTGACAAACATCAAATTTAAAAATCTGTTATAAACACAATCAATTTTTATGTGATGGTTGAATCAGTTTTTCAGTTTCGAAATCAGTCTGCAATTCTATAATCAGCAACAGATAGGCCTTTATCTAGTGTTCTTATGATCTATTCTGCCGGCTTCTTCTTCCTCTTCCCATTTGCTAATTATTTCTCTATTTGTAAAAAAAAATATATAGAACATGAAAAGCTGCAGTTTTCTCATCTGTAAAGTCTTCCTTAATGCTCCTTTTCATCAGACACCTTCCAAGATCTGGGATAAGAACAAGTACCCTTGTTAATATTCACATTGTTCAGGCTAACACAAATAGGTGCAATTCCATTGCTAGAGATTCTGAAAAGGAACTAATGTTAACAGTTTGATAATGTTTTAAAATTTTCTCTACCATCATTACCTTTAATAATCCAGAATCATTTTCCACAGTTCACAGCTCCTGCTCACCAAGAAGTTAACTTTTCCCATTCTTTCCTAATACTTCAACTAAAACCATCCTTGCATGTTTGCTAATTTTTTCACTCTCCTTATTCCAAAATGTAGACATGTTTGTCTTCCTATAGAATCCAGTTAACTCCACCTGTATTCAAACTTCTACGTTCTATGTAGATACCACATCAAGAACTCTGTTCTCCCTTTTATGCTCAATCTCATCCTTTTTGCTGTTTCTTACATAAACATTTAAATATGCTGACATTGGAGAACATTGAAAAATAAACTTTTTAACCTAGGAGATTCAATTCCCAACTTAAGCTGTGAAAACCACAAATTCTCTATGGGGATTCAAAAGGAAAATTTCTTCCATCGTAGCCATGGAATACATTAATGAAACTCAGACCCAGGAGCTGAAGGGATCCAGACATGGTGACTCATGCCTGTAATCCCAGCACTTTGAGATGCCAAGGTGGGAGGATCGCTTGAGTCCAGTTTAAGACTAGCCTGGGCAACATAGTGAGACCCCATCTCTAAACAAATATAAAAATTAGCTGGGTGTGGTGGCACACACCTGCACTCCCAGCTACTCAGGAGGCTGAGGTGGGAGGATCACCTGAGCCAGCAAAGTCAAGGCTGTAGTGAGCCATGGTCATACCACTGCATTCCAGCCTGGGCAGCAGAGCGAGAGCCTATCTCAAAACAAACAAACAAAAACTGAAAAGGATTCAAAAGACAACAGATACTCAACTCAGTCTTAAAATCTATCATCACTAAAATAGGCCCCTAAAGGAAGCTCGGAACCTAGACTTGGGAAGCCTGAAAATCTTCTATTCCCTGATTTTCTTGACATTTACTTGCCTGTAAATGCAGTCATTTCGAGGCATGGGTAGAAAATCTCCCTCCTGCTTAGGGATCCTGCAGCAACCTCATCTGAAGCAGGTGCCTCATGTGAAAAGTCTTGTCCACTCAAGATCCAGCCCCTATACTTCTAATTGCCTCCATGCCAAACAACCAGAGTCAAGTCTCAGCATGATTTGGTTGGAGAAGTACAGACTCTGTTCTATAAAGAAATAGCCTTTATGTCAAGGGAACTATAGGAATTGGCTAATAACTTCTGACAAAAATGAAGGAAACAGGCACAAGAGTGGATTTTGAGTGTTTTAGACTGGAAATTTAAGATTATAATGCTAGATAGGTAAGAATACATTGAAAAAAAGCGAATGACTGGAAATTTAATATTCTGACAAAGACACTTGGCCTCAAATCACCTTGCTGCTTGAAGACTGGATGTAGCAATGGCCTATGACAAATTAGGTGGAGAGACCAAGTAGATTTTTGATATCTCTTTGAAGATGAGTTCAGAAGGTGCAGGGAGGTGGGAGTGTTGCCGTGGGTTTATTTTATAGGACCTGAGAACACAATATTTGACTTTTCTCCAGGAGGACTCATAGCACAATCATTTCCCTGGATTACTAAAAAGTGCACCAGTGAAGGGATACTGACACCTTTGTGATACTAGTTGTCCTCTGCAGGTGGGAGAAAGTGGGAGATACTTCTGTAGAATTGTGCATAGCATTCTGCAGTGGGAGAGTCTAGTTGTCGGTAGTAGACTTCAACAAAGAGTGGAAATTATAGCAATTTAGGGTAAAGGCCAATAGATCATGGTGTCATTAAGGGCAAGATACGGTGTTAGCCAATTGGAAAGTTGCTTAATTTACATAATAATAAAATTGATTATGGCCAGCAGAAGCTGATATGAGATGCTTCTGTCCTTCACACATTTTTCAGATGCAAGTAAGTTCAGAGATTTAGACCCTGATATTGAGATTGTTTTTCTTCTGATGAAGGAAAGAATCCTATAATTCTACTACAAGTAGAAATGATAAACAATTCTTTGATTTTTTTAAATAAAAGAATCTATAATTATTTATTGGAATAATTATGAAATAAGAAAGGGAGAATAGCCTATTTTTTATTTCTTTTTGATAGGAGTTCTGACACTAATAGCAATCCAAAGGGCCAGGGTAGTCTTTGAGTCACAATAGAAGCTTATGGAGACCAAGTGATAAATAGAAACTACTTCAAAGCTATCACATTGTGTCTCTGAACTCAGTGTGAGAATATTTTTCCAGTTTATAAATATATATTTTAAAAAATATATATATACATATATATATATACACACATATGTACAAACATATATAAATATACATTCACAGGTGTGTGTGTGTGTGTATGTGATATATATTTGTATCACATATATTCACAGGTTGGTGTGTGTATGTATGTATATACAATATATCAATCCAAGATAGTAAATTCAAAATTAATATTCTACGAAAAATTGTACATAGTGATTTCATCAATAAAAATTTGAAAGATCTAATTGTGGTAGGCTCCATCATATCAACTCATTTTTTTTCATTTATGAAATCCAGATAGATTACGGCAGATAGCTGGAGAGTTTTGTAAGCCTAACCAGATTATAGCTCCGCCACAGCTAATACAAAGATACTTCAACAGATAAAACTCTTCGTACTTAATATACATTTCTTGATTTGGGAAATGTTTTTCCTTGATTTTAATAGGAAGGGAGAATCAAAAGCAGTTAAATTTTAATTGGAAAGAAGAACAGCACTTCTTTTGCCTCTTCAGGGCTCTCAACTTGCATTTCACTGTCATAGTAGAGTCATAGAGATCTCATTCATCTTAAATTTCACCATAATATTACATCGGTTCATTATATTAATGATATAAGGTAATTGAATTCTATGAGCAGAAAGTATAAAATACACTGGATGAGGCATCAGGATATATGTGTCAGATGGTAGGTGGTAATTAAAGATTTAGGGACCAAGTATATTGGTGAATATTTTAAGAGTTAAGTGGCTGTAAACTCTTAAGGGCCTGTTGCTGGCAGGACCTTCCCTTTGAAATGAAGGACAAATTGCTACACTCACACCCCCACCCACTAAGAAAAGTAATAAGGCATAGTGAAGTTGTTTTGAGTTTGTAGGCAGAACATATAATATTTGGGAATGCTGTTCTGATTTAATTAACAGTTGAAGTTGCCTGTCCAAATAGGATGCAGGGAAGGAGAGAGTTCAATGGCAAGTCCAGGCTATGAAATGTTCTTCAGCATATGTGAAGGTTCCAGAAGTCTTTGGAATAGACAGAATGTTCCATGAAGTCTCTGGTAAACAGCAACAGGTGAGTTGCAGTGTATGACTCCAAGGTTCTGGAGCAGTGCTCTTTTCTGTTGCAAAAAACTCTTATTCTATTATTAATACCCAATAGATAACAATTACAAATGACTGGGACCAGTAGAGATTCTCACTGTGTTTTAGACAAGGTGAGCATTGCAAAACTTCATCGTGTATTGGAAAAAGTATATTCAAGATCAGCCTCAAGTAGATCCAGAGGGAATGAATCAACACATTGAGAGAAGCACAGGACAGTTTCCTACACCATGTCTATATATTGTACTAATAATTCTCCTTCAGTTTAAACATACTGAGAGAACACAAATTCCTACACCATATCTATATGTTGTAATGATAATTATCCTTCAGTTTAACCTGAACCTTATGAGTCAAGGTAAGGTTCCTTTTGAATTAGTGATAGAGAGGAAAATGACTAGAGACTAGTTCACAGATATGCCATTACCTTGTATTGACAACAGCAAGAAATCGCCTCTTACCCTATTACATCCCCTTACCCAACCCTAATACTAACCCTTTAAAAGTAGAATGAACATAACATCAAAATACTTCTCAATACCCTGAGGATCAATGTTGAAGGAAAATGTTCGTTAGGCAGTGCTGCAAGCAGTAATTATAGTCATCCAAAAGTCTAAGAGGGAGAAATGGTTTGCTACATGGACGTACACTGACTTCCAGGAAGTAGAAAATGGCTTGATCATATGGTCAGGAATCAGGAAAAAACAGTACTGGGAGATCAGGGACAAGGAAATCTGAGGAACAGAAATGCAGGTGGACATAAGGGAGTAAGCCCAAGAAGATGAGCCATTGAAGGACCTTCTCAAAAATTAGGTGGACAGTGTGACTCATGCTGCGTATCCATGCCAGCCAACTTCTCTTCTTGGGTAATACAGTGGTCGTAAAATGGGTCCATAATAAAATTTGCCATGGCTGAAGAGTGGCAAGAATGAATACTATTTTCAGTCTGATTCTACAGGAAAGCTTTACAACAAAACCTGCATTTCAGTTAGTGTTGGTTGAGATAGAAGTTAGCATGAAAACTTCCTGGGTAAGGTAAGATAGCTCCTGAGAAAGGACTATTTTCTGGAGAAGGGAGAAGCTGTGAGTTGTCATAGAATGTACTTAATTAAAAAAAAAAATTTCTAGTTAGGGTAAGAACAGCATCAACACAGACATAAAATATAAAGCTCATGTCATACTAGTATCATAACTTTTCCCCTTAATACCTATCCATTGCAATCCAAAAGAAGAGGAAAAGTTAGGAAAATTGTGCTTGTCAAAGAAAACCCCACAAACATAAAAGGCATAATAAATATTTGAAATTCTCTACCACAAAGAATCATTTTCAATTGTCCTTTTATTTTCAAAATTGTTTTGTTTGTTTATGATATGATTTGAACATTGTTTTGTGAGGACAATTATTTTATTCTGGTATACTGTCTTTACAAAGATTTTGTTTTGAAATTCACTGTGGATTTCTAAAAATTTTTATACTGAAAGTTTATTTTACATTAAATAGAACCAAATAATAATTTAAGTTTATAGTTAATTCATGGACATCAAAGTAATTTCTAAAAATATTTTTCTTCACCTACAATGAACTACTTGTCTACTCTTGCTGTGTACAAACTTTTTTGGTAGTTTGTCTTGTTTTTCGAAGACCACATGATTCATCCCTCTTTTATTCCCTGTAAGTCAATTGAAATGTTGAACTTCTGAATTGGGCATCATTTTCGGATATCTCCAGCCTCTTGCAGAAAATTGCTTAATATGAGCACAATAGCCAAAAGGTATTCTAGGACACTACCTAAGATAATAACTTTCGAATATATAGAAACTTGCCTTCTGACTCTTACGTAACAATACATGTGCACTACATAACAATGTTTTGTTCACTAACAAATCCCTTATACCATCAGCCCCGTTACAGTCTAATGGAGCTGAAAAATCCCTATCACCTCATGACATCTTAGCTGTGGTAGCATTATAACACAATGCATTACTCACATGTTTGTGGTGATGCTGCTATAAACAAACCTATTGTGTTGCCAGTGGTATAAAAGTATAGCACATGCAATTCTCTACACAGTACTTGATAATGATAATAAATGACCGTATTACTGGTTGTTGCATTTAAGGTGCTCTCCTTCTACATATTTAAAAAAAAAAAAAGTAACTCTAAAAGAGCCTCAGTCAAGTCCTTCAGGAGGTGTTCCAGAAAAAGACATTGTTATAGGAGATGACAGCTTCACGTGGGTTATTGCCCTTAAAGACCTTCCAGTGGGACAAGATACAGAGGTGAAAGACAGTGATATTAATGATCCTGACCCTGAGAGTGATATTGATGATCCTGACCCTGTGTAGGCCTAGGCTAATATGCATATGCCCTATTTAAAAAAAAAAGTTTGAAAAGTAAAAACAATAAAAATAAAATCTAAAAATAAGGAAAAAGCTTATAAAATAAAGATATAAAGAAAAAAATTAATATATATCTGTATAATGTGTTTGTGTTTTAAGCTATTATTAAAAGAGACAAAAATTAAAAATAATTAAAAGTTTATAAAGTGAAAATATTATAGTCTAGTAGTATACATAATGTCCTATGCCTTCACATTCACTCACCAGTCACTCAGTGACTCAAAAGAGTAACTTCCAGTCATGCAAGTGTCATTCATGTAAGTGTCCTCTACAGGTATACTTTTTTTTTTTTAAAAGTGGTCTCATTCTGTCACCAGGCTGGAGTGCAATGGTGTGATCACAGCAGCTCACTACAGCCTTGAACTTCTGGACTTGAGACATCCTCCTGCTTTAGTCTCTCAACTAGCTGGGACTAAGGTATGCCCAAATAATTTTAATTAAATTAATTAATTGAGTAAATTAATTTATTTAGTAGAGATGGAGTTTCTCTGTGTTCGGCTGGGGACATAATGTTTTTAAAAAATATTCTATACCATATATTTACTGTACTATTTCTGTTTGGATATGCTTAGATATACAAATACCATTGTGTTACAACTGCTTACAGTATTCAGTACAGTAACATGTTGTACAGGTTTGCAGCCTAGAGCAATAGTCTACACAACATAGCCTAGGTACCTAGTAGGCTCTATCATGCAGGAGCATGTACATACATTCTATGACGTCTGCACAATGACAAAATCACCTGATGCATCTCTCTGAACATATCTCTGTTATTAAGTGACACATGACTATATATGTATTTGTTTTTGTTTGTTTGTTTGTTTGTTTTTGAGACAGAGTCTCGCTCCGTCACCAGGCGCCAGGCTGTAGTGCAGTGGTGTGATCTCGGCTCACTGCAACCTCCACCTCCCGGGTTCGAGCAATTCTCCAGCCTCAGCCTCCTGAGTAGCTCGGACTACAGGCGTGCACCACCACGCCCAGCTAATTTTTTTGTATTTTTAGTAGAGACGGGGTTTCACCATGCTGGCCAGGATGGTCTTGATCTCTTGACCTCGTGATCTGCCTGCCTTGGCCTCCCAAAGTGCTGGGATTACAGGCGTGAGGCACTGCCCCCGGCCACGACTATATATATTTGCAGCAGCCAGAAGGAAGGCGTGCAAGGTGAATGAGTCGAAACCTCTTAGTTTGAGTCAGGCAGGTTGTATTCAGGTCTCCTGGAATTGTCACAAGCCCCATCACTGTGGCACCTTGAGTGGTATGATGAGATTGATATTAAAGTCACCATTATCATTCCCAAGGTCACACTATGATTTTCACAGACTCTAAGCACTTTGCCTTTATAGACTCCTTCCTCTGTAAAAAAATATTGAAACTCTATATTTATAAATGTTTTTATACAAATGAATAGAGTCCAGCGTAGATTCATTACTAAATATTCATCACTCTTCATTCATGTTTCTTATGCATTTAAAATTTTAAATTAAATTTTTCATAGGCCCCTAAAACTTCATGAGTTTAACAAATAAGTTGGTCCTGGTAAAATCCATTACATCAACATATATAAATTATTTTAATTTCTTTTTGCATTCCTATTTTGCACTGTAATGTCACTAGAAGTTCCTGTCAGAGATCTCCTTAAAGGAAATATTTATCTAGTGGAAGAGATTCCATATTGCAAAAATATATAACATATTGAATAATGTGAAGATAAAAGAAGCCAAGGTTAAGCTCTTATTGGAAAGAAAAATGTAAAGTGCTAGAGAAGCTTGTTATATAAGTGACACTCTCATATTTTAAGATAAACTCATGTACAGGACATGAGGGATATTCTTTGATGCTAAATCAATTGAATTTTAAAAGCTGGTGACTGCTCTCTAAGGGGAAATTTTTAACAAGAAAATATACAAACCTGTACATTTGGAAACTGAAGGCTTAATTCATAGTTTGCTCAAACACCTTAAAAAAACCTGGTTAGAACCTTTAAATGTGGATTTTTCATGGCAAAAAGATTTCACCATAGCTAGGTGATTTAAAAGTTTCTGCTTTCCAAAGTAGACAAATTCTTCTTTATAAAACAATGTAAATTTTCTGTATTGTCAGGTATATTTCATAGTGAGTAATGACGATAAATGGACACAAGAAGACAAATTTTGTCTTCAGATCCAAATGACTTTATGACCCTAGTCTCAGATGAAATCTTGTGTCTTGACCCTTCCATAGCCACTCTGTGAATAAACTGTACTATGATGAACAGAGTAACCCAGGGAGTATAAGGGCTATGCTAAGACCTCTTGAAGTAGCATGAAGAGTTGACTCTGTAAAAATCCTCCCTAGCTAAGACTGCAGTACTTTATTTATTACAAAAAATAAAGAAAACAAAAGAAAATAAAGATGGTCTCAAATAGCAGAAAATTGGGCCAATATCTAAATACGCAGTCATTGTAATTTGGGAAAACCTTTGGAATTAGATGCAGAAAAATATTCCAAAATGGAAATGTCTAATAAGTCTTTTCTGTTAACTCAATGATCAAATGTCTGATCAGCTTAAGGTAAAACCTAAGTATATATTTGAATGTGAAGCTGGTAGTAGGTATAAAAAAAAAAAAAAGTTAACTTTTATGAAGTTCACTTGGTAAAATAGTGACATAAAGAAGATGAAGAAAGTGATAAACAAATGTCTACATCTCAGTTTCTTATACATCAAAGAATGATGCTTAGCAAGGGGCCAATTAGCACTAAGACTTGACCAAAGGTTTCATAGCTTAAGTGATTCAGCAAGTCTGTTATTTTACAATAGGAAAAAAAAAATAACAAACAACAAAAAGAAACAAATAAGCAGAATGTGTATATTATTTTGTCTGCAACCTCTCAGGATATGTAGAAGTATTTCTTTTATTTTTAACTTAAAAAAATTTTTTTAACCTTTAAAATGAAAAATTGTAAATATCGATAAAAGTAAAGATCACAAGAAAATCACCTGGCTTCAACATTGTTTTTAATTCTGTCACCATAGTTTTCTGAAATATTTAAAACAAAATTCAAAATATTGCATGATTTATTCACAGAAACAGTATCTCGAAAATCTGATTGGTGTTAACCACCTTAAGGTAACATTTGAAACCTACCATAATTACTTTACTAGTACATTATCTAGTTATTTATTTTATACAAAACCTAATTCCCTTTAAATGATTTTGATTTCATTAGTATACAATTATTATTATTATTATTATTATTATTATTATTATTTGCGGTCTCCACTCACCACAAGCTTCGCTTCCTGTGTTCAAACCATTCTCCTGTCTTAGGCTCCCGAGTAGCTGGGACTACAGGTGTGCTCCACCATGCCTAGCAATTTTTTTTTTTTTTTTTTTGTAGAGATGGGGTTTCTCCATTTTTGGCCAGGATAGTCTCCATCTCTTGACCTCCTGATCTGCCCGCCTTGGCCTCCCAAAGTGCTGGAATTACAGGCGTGAGCCAACATATTTGGTGATAATATTTTTTATAACCATATAAAAACTAATTTAAAAATATTTTATGCTGCTTTTGAATTTTTTTTAAAGAATTAAACAGAGTGGAAGTCTGCTATGTTGTTAGAATTTTATGACATTTGATGATGCTTTTTGAAAA